>DWEM01000712.1:0-17305 GCA_018245935.1 Agara belti belti
GGTGTACTACACTCCTCTGCCTACCCCTTCGAGGAATACAGGCGTGATGTTACGTTTTTTTATGAATAAGCATCACCGTCATCGTCATCATCGTTCCACTGTTAAAAATCAATGAGAACGAGGTTTTCTTTCGCTTTTATAAGTGTTGTTAATTTTAAAAACAACTTTTCTACAGTCAAATGTGTGATCCGATTGGATGGATGAAATCTAAAGCACATTTCTGTCACTGCTTTAAGTATGTAATATGAGTATTCATAACTAATCACTGATCACGATTATTTAAAAAAACAACATTTAATAAATTAATCAGTTTTATCTTACTTTAACAGAGTCCACCATTGTGACACCATCGGGATCTTGAGATGGTCCAAAATTGATAATGAGTTTCTTATCGGACTGCAAGGATTCTTCCCGAGTCAATGGTATGTCAAACCAGCGGTTGCGCACTGCAAGTGTTGTGATCGTTCTTCCGTACACCTACAAATATAACATATTGTAATAAGTAAACTAAAAATTATTCAAAGTACTAATACTTCATGATAACAATATTAACTAGTACCTCAACATAAGGTGGAGTTCTGGCAACATCTTGACTTCCCAAAAGCACGCGTATTCCACAGATGACCATGTTAGGGTCAGAGTTCATCAGTTCCATTGTAAAACCGCTCATTTTCGTTGACACAACATACAATCCGGTGGTGTTTAGCCTATGCTTAATTTGTCCCGTATTGTACACTTGTAACAGGTCGTTTCCTCCAAACTCGATGTCAGTCATCGAAACACAATGTTCGAAAAAGTCAATCGGGAACTGTGGTGCCCCATTTGCATTGGATTTGGTGACAGTCTAAAACAAAGAGTCATGGGATTAAGTATGACAGGAGACATACCGGTATTCGATTTGTAATATTATATTTGCATTAACATATTTATAATATTATATGGGTTTACGTAGTGAAGTATACGTATGAACAAGTTAAAAAATGGTTCAAACTCTCACTAACTATTAACAACCTTGTATTCTCACAGAGCAAGAGCATTACATTCATTGAGCTTAAAATTTTTATCAGCAATCTTTAACTAATCCTATGAATTCGATTCAGAGTGTGTTTACCATCTAACCTCTTGTCGTAAACGTTAGAATCGCAATGTACAATCCCAGTTGTGAGTAAAATTTTTTTTGATATTGTACCGTGTTATGCATAGCGTACCTGTTGCTTGGCGCGCGCGGCGTGGTGTGTGGAGTGGCGCGCGCGGCGGCGCGACGCGTGCACGGGCTGCACGGCCGGCGACAGCCAGTAGCCGGTGCGCTCGCCGCCCGCCGCGTACATGCGCAGCGAGCCGTCCTCGCACAGCAGGATCAGCGTGCTCTTCTGTTCGCCGCCGCCGCCGCACCAGTGCCGCACCGCCACCATGTCCGTTATCTTCGCCTTCGAAGGCGTCACCTGCGCACCAAACGTTCACATGCATCAACTGCGACTGACTCCGCATACTATAATGCGATTTTACCTATTTACAGATTAGTTAAGTTCCTACTATTTCTGACATACTTTATAAAGTTTTAAATTATCAGCAGCTATTACTTACTACGGAAACTACTTAATACGAAAAAGTATATTTACCGAAGCTTTTACCTTAAGCTCTTGAATATAAATGTTTGTCGGAGTCAACATAAGCACTACAGGGTTGTTTGAGGCCTGCATTACAGCAGTTACTAGACCAGGATGACCGGCGACTTCTGCCCACTGGCACAGAGATTGCGCACTGCCTTGTTTTCCGCGGCCACCTTCCTTTTGACTAGTTGTTGTAGTCACTGTTATCATAGCTGTGCCTGCATAAAAAACACAATTATATCACGTAACAAAAAGTGTATCAAAATTTAAAAAATCTAGTTTAACTTTGTAAACCATAATGATTGACATGACAATACCAGCTTCTTACCTTGCACACTTTCTTCGACGGTACTTAGCGGCGCCAGGAAGCTCTTGCCTTGAGCATAGGAAAAGAATAACATCTTGAGCGTATGGGAATAGTAGATAGACACTCCGCCGCCTCCGACTAGTCCGGCTACGTCCTGCAACAATACCAGAAATTTCATAGTAAATGTAATATAGAGATTGTGATCATTTTAATTACGGTTTATTTTTATTACAGTAATTTTTTAACATAATATATACACGATGTCAACTATAATAAAAATGAACAGTTAAGCTTTATATGACTAACGTTTATTGCTAGCTGTGTTGTTTTGAGAAATGCATAGATTGCGTTTGAAATATAAATGCTATACAAAAATAAATAGACGCTTAAAAAAATCAACTTAAAGTAAAACGTAAAGCAATCGTCTCGGACTCTACGGATCAAAATCACAGACGGGGCGCTAATATAATTGTAACACGCTTCTTTTGTTTCATTAAACACGTACCTGTATCTCCGGGTGTAGCACTTCGAGTGTGTTGGTGACGTAGAAGGTGCCGAGAGACGCGCGCGACTCCTCGCTCATGGGCTGCCAGTAGATGTGTCCGGCCGAGCCCATACACAGCATGTGCATCACACCCTCCTGGTTGACGAAGGTTACGTCGCGCACCTACAGACGGCAAGTGGAGACTTAGACAAACTGTTTAAAGGATAAATATATACATACACAAACACTTATCTTTGAAATATGAAGACTGTCTTAATTACTAATGAGTCTAGAATGGCTCGAGTAGTATGGTGCAGTATATAGGCATAAACTATACTGTAGTACAGTACAGAGAATTTTAAGTAATGCAATAAAATAATAGCGAGATTGTGCTGTTTTCATGACTTTCATCACCTTAAACTATGTATAACTTACCTTGCCACTCGGTACAAGGAAGTGATGCATGGGATTGGACAAGTCCTTGCTAAGATCGAAAATCTTGACAAAATCGGAAGTTACAAGTGCAAGTTGTGTCTGGGATCCTGGCAGCCAAATAGCCTTGATCACGTAATTGTTAGCTTCCAATCCAGTGTTCAGCACGAAATGATCAGCTACCGCACCTGTAAGGGACAGATTCATACAAAGTTACAAATTGGATATTGCAAAATTACATACAAAATTATAATGAATTATAAATTAAATTATTCGAGAAACATACCACCGCTATTGAAGGTCAGAACGTGGCATTCCTTGAGGCCGCAAACAGCGAGCAAATCTTCGTTCCACGGGTTGCCGCTCAGGCTGAGCACGGTGAACGGTATGGGCGCAGAAGACAGGCGTGTGAGTGTCAACTTATGCTTTGATGAATCCGCTTGCTTGAGAAGTGCTGACAGCTGCAGGACTGTGATCTTTCCTGTGAAATCAATTGATTTAATTTTACATGTAGACAAAATGACTTTAATGTGTTTAGTATGCAAAAAAGTGACAGTAATATATTATTTGATAAGGAACCAAATTTGTTTGAATAGTGATCATTTTAACCTTTCTCGTGTGAAACCGCAAGATGCTGTCGACGTCCCTGCGGCGAGGCCAGGCAGCACATGGCGACGCGTCGCAACTTGTGAGCAGATATTAGCTGTCGTATGGTTTGTCCGTTCTCTCCCGTGTACGACATGCGCACATTCTCAAACGCGCCCTCTTGCGAACCTATAAAAACGGGTGTTATTAATTACATATTCAAATGACTTATGACGAAAGGAAAATATATGAGAAATTAGTGGCAATTATCATATAATTGTGTGACCATCAATAGATTGCAACAGTATTGGGCATACCTAGGGTAGGCAACATAAGCGAGTCGGTGTGCGTGAACTTCTTTTCGCCGAGGTGCAGTTGTGCAAGTGCGCGCTGCGCGCGGCCGTGCGCCCCTACCGCGGCGCCGCGCTCGCAGGCGGCGCGAACGGGGCCCGCCAGCGCGCCTAGCAAGCGACGCACGCGGTCCAGGCAGACGTTCCAGCCGCAGTACGTCCACAAGTATGAACGAATGCCTAAGAAACAATTCGTATTTAAGATGGATTACAACGTGTGCAGGCAAGTAAAGTAGTCGGTAACAAGTAACAAGCGGTAAACTTCAACAGTAGCTTTAAAGTTGGTTCAAATACGGTAGAAGTATGCGCACCTACAGGTTTGAACAAGCGAAAACAATTTCAAATTACTTGTCCATGTGTACACACAATATTTAGTACATATCAATATCGTGACTAACAGATTAGTATTTTTACAATATTCAATTACCTTGAATATTCTGGCTAAGTAAGGGACGGCGTGGCGGCGCGAGAAGCGCGGGCGGCGTGGGGCTGGACGGGCGGCGGCGCAGTGACGGAGCAGGCGGCGCTTCGTCACCGCCGCTGCCCCGCCCCGCACCCAGGGTGGCCGATCGCTTCACCAATGCCTGACAGCTATAACACGGATTTGCAATAAAAAATATTCCCGTCTTTATAGAAATGAAAAAGCAACAGTGACAACAAATATTATCAGTTATCTAGAACAGCAACAGATAAAACTGATAAGATATTCGTGTACTTTAAAATTAAATGTGAACGAACCTAGAGTCGGGCTTGGCGCCGCAGTCGCAGAAGAAGTTGCCGAACTTCGCGTAGGAAACGTCGTGGCCGCGATGGCAAACGCGCGCGCACACCGTGCACACGCCCACGCCGTCCACCATCTTGCAGGTGTGGCAGTGGTACCAGTGCTGGTTCATGAACTCGCGCTGCGTCACCGTGAACGTGCACAGCTTGTACTGCAGCATCGCGTCCTCGTCCTGTTACCAGTAGTGAACGTAGTCAACTATAGTTCAAATTATTTCCTTCAAATATGAACCGGAATTGGCTTTGAATGTACTATAGAAAAATGTATGTTTTGCAATAGGAAAGAAACACCATCAATTCATAGGTCTATTCAATGATTTCATTTGTGTGATAATGCGATGAATATTATTTAGAAGTTTGAAATAATTTAAGCTCTATTTTATTTATTTAAGTATGCACCAAAACATATTTACATTAAAAACTTTGCTAGCAATTAACATAATTCAATTGTTTGAAGAACTTAGTGCGATCAAAAAAATATTAAATGTAGCTTACGGAATCATCAGCACTTGTGTCATCTTCATCCTGCTGTTCGTCAGCGTAGTCCAAGTCGAATCCGAGGTCCGATGGGGATTCCCAAGTAGGGCTCACAGAACGCACTGCTGTAATAATAGCAGCAGGTTAGGAATGCGGATAATATCACAAAAGATCATAAACATAGTCACTTATAATGAGCGTTTTGAATGAACTTACCATGAGTATGTAGAGTATTGATAGAATGTAACGAGTCTGATAAATAAGAAAGCAGCACACAGGCGGACTCGATCTGTGGCGCCAACGCTCCATCGACTTGACCTTCCTCGAGTTTCTCCAAAACTTCTGGCGTGATTAGGTGATCGACACTGTAATGTAAAATGTATTAAGGCGTTCACAACTTGACATACATTAATTTATGAACAACTTTAATAAGTAAAGACTCCATACCCAATGATCCAAACGAAATTTATTGAATACCGAGATAGACGAAGAAAGACGTATGTTCAAAATGTTGGTGGTTTCAGTGTTCATAGTGCATACTTACATCGTACAAAGCCAGCCGATCGCGGCGGGGAACAATTTGGAGTGCAACACCCCGGAGTGTGCGTCGCCGAGGCGACACATTTCCTTCAACAAAGCGGGCGTCACGTACGGGCCGTTACCCGACGCCTCCCCGCACACCTCGATAAGCGTGTTCAACGCCCTCAGGCTCACATCCTCGGGACTGTAAATGTTGTCCGTACTGATATCTGATTATAGACGCAGTTCATGGTTAGTAGACTGGCACACCGTCTGCACAATGGACTGTTAATTTGGCGTGCGTATGCAAAAGCAACTTAGGGATTTTCTAAGATTCCTTAATTGAGTTTAATTTAGTTAAGCTTAGTTAAACGAGGATATGAAGCATAAATGACAAAAATGTTGAGCCGTTCTGAAATATTGAAAATTTTGTAATTCGAACGTATTTAGCATTAGAACCAATACACTGTGATGCTTGCTTAGTAGTACACATCCCACACTGAACCATGCATATAACACTCTATGCTCACCAATGCTGCACGACGTGTTTGCAGAGCGCGGTGAGCAACAGGGCGGTGTCGTTGGTTTGCTCGGCGGGCGGCGGAGGCTCGGAGGCCGCGGGGGGCACGTTCCCATTCTCCTTGTTGCCGTCAGACCAGCTGGTGTCTGGATATATAATAAAATAACGTTTGTTACTGATAGAATAAAAGGGCGCTAATGCTGAAAATTAGAGAAATAAATTCTATATTCTTTATTGAAGCTGGCTATAATGATGTATCATAAAATAGCCAATAATGATAATATCTACCTGAGTTTCCGTTATTTGATGATGTTTCTGGTTGTGCTCTGGGTGCTGGTGCCCTGCAAGAATAACAATGTTTCAGCTAGCTTCGAGTCTTCGTGTATAAGAAAAATATAAAAACAAAACAGCGGCATGGACTTAGCGGCACATGTTTCTAGGCAAAAATCGATTTGAATGACTAGCAACACTCACGGGGCATCGAAGACGGGCAGTTCCTCTGCGCGGTTGCCGTTGGCCTCGTTCTGCGCGTTGGCGTCGGCGCGGAACACGCTGCGCAGCGCATTGCGCAGCGCCAGCGACGCCGTGTTCCCGTTGGGCTCGGGCGCCGTCGACGTGGGCGTTGGCAACTCCGTCTCCACGGGGCTACTTGGTGCAGCGGCTCCACCGTTGGACGATGCTTTCATGTCAATTTCCATTAAGTATCAGAACCATAAATATTGATTCGTGCGATATAAATTAAAGTAATTTTATGTTTAGATTTTAACTAGTTGTAAACTTAAGTAAAAATGTGTCTAACAAATTAAAACAGGATAAAACTTAAACTAGCAATTATCAACTTTATGGAGATAAAGGTAAAGAAACATACCAGGTAAGCAAATGTGGGCCATAAGATTGGAGAGCTTCTGCTGGTCGGCTACTCCGATGAACCGACAAACTGAAACGCATAAAGCGCTGCCCAACTCACAACCGTCGCAGCCGGCAAATATTTTCAGGAACAATCTGGACAAAATAAAATACTTAAAAAACCTGTTACAGGAGAGAATCAATAATTGCTATAGAGACAATAAAGTGCCAGTTTTAAAATACTGCTTTGCTAAAAGAAATTTAATTTAGACCAAAACTTACTTGACAACTTTTTCAGTATACGGGTTTCTAACATTAGTTGCAGATAGGAGAATCTTCCCGAGGGAGTAGCCGGTGTTATCAGCAAATACAGATTCGTACGCCGCTTTTCCCGCGGGACGGTCTAGGGTCTTTTCATAATACTTTATCTAAAACAAGGAAAAATATCTCTTTATAATAATGCAGCCACATTGTATGTATGTTGTTCACTTGTACTTGACAACATTTTTTCCACTTTTTATTGGTCCACAACTGGACTAAATCTCGTCTCATAGTGAGAGGAATTTAGACCAGTCTACCATGCTGGCCAAGTGCGCATTGTTAAGACTTCACACACCTCAGAAAATCTTATATACTTTATAGTATCTCTGAGATGTGTACATAGGTTTCCTCGCGATGTTTTCCTTCACCGTTATAGCGAGTGATATTAAATTTTTTAGTTATGAAACGCACATAACAAGTCAAGAGGTGCATGCCAGTATCGAACCCAGACCCCCCGGAGTGGAAGGCTGAATTTCAAACCACTAGGCCATCACTGCTTGTTCTTTCTGTTGCATGACAACATACAGTATGCAAATCTCACCATTTGCCTGAGCACCTTCTCCGTAGAGGGCTGCAGATGATCGACGAGCACCGTGTAGGTGGTCTTGATGATGTGCTCGTGCACGAGTTGCTCGGAGCGCGCCGGCTGCGGCACCAGCGTGGTCAGCGTGCCCATGAACGGCTCCGAGAGAAACTCAATCCGCCCATCGGTCTGGTGTTGAAGTTTACAACTCAATGCAATATCTTACATATACTAAGATTAAATTTAATATCAAAGTTTATCACTGTTTATTATTGTAAATCAAACCACGTAATATGTATTGCTTTTGTTTTCTATTAATTGAAATAAACCGACATGTACTGTTAGTGAAATATACTTACCACAGCCGGTATAATAAGATCCAGAGCTCGTCTTGTGAGTTCGCTGTTATCGCTAAGTTTGCTGGCACCGAACTCCAGAAGCTTTGCAGCGGAATATGTCAGCATCATGAGCGAAGTGCTGATCGAGTACTTGGCATTGTTGCTCATGTGATCGCAGTGCGAGGAAACAAGTCGCAGCAGAGCGCTTTCAGACGGAATAATGTGAGAAGAGTATTGGGACTGGAACCAATTCAAAAATATTTTATTTATTTTATGTTATATCAAGAAAACCGTTGACAACAACCTTAATTTTCAATACTAATACTAATTAAATTTAATATAGGCTATGCTTGTAACAGTTCTTTAATTTTTATTACTACTCTTTTACTTACTGAACTAATCAACACTAACAGTCCCGTTCCTATGATCCTACTAAAGATTGGCCACAGATGTCCAGTGGCCACTTGTGACTCCTGTATGCCCGTTCGTTATTGTCTTACATAAAAAGAAATTGAAACAAAAGAACAATTAGTGACAGTACCAGATTAATGAGTGCGCCGCTCGGCGGCGCTCCAAAGCCGGTGAGCACGGCGCTCACGTTGGAGGACAGGTGCACTCGCAGCCACGCGCCTAACGTGGGCATGACGGCAGTGACGCCCGCGGCGCCCGTCAACAGGCCGGCCGCCGCGCTGCACACCTGCAGGCGCACGCGCGACACCACCGCGTCCGCCGCGCTGCCCGGCTTTTCCATCACAGTCGACAGCTCCATATCCGCACTCAGTCTGTTTGCATATTATATTAATCTAATATTTAAGCATTCTTGCAGATACTACATAAAATGCTTAATGTGGTCCAACTATAATGTTCACCATCCTATAGTTGGACCTCAGCCAACATGTCTATATAGTCATATAAGAATATAAGCATGTTCAAAAATGTCCTGATATGTTCATTCTACTTATTAAATCAAATAATTTCTAATTTATAATTATAACAAATGACATAATTACTTGCTACACTCGACTATAGTTTCTAATAAATCAAGAAGGTCAGGCATAAACTGGTAAGCTTCTGTGGTAGATGCTCCGTCAACTAGGCACATCTTCAGTCTAATAAGAGCCGCATCACAGGAAATAACGTCCAAAAGTGAAGGCAGACCATTCGCTGTAGAAGAATAACACATGTAAAGGTTACTAACATTTTATATAAGGTGGGGTATTAATTTACGGATTATACTGAAAAATTAAATTGTTTTATCAGATATACTTACATAAGATGTTTTCTTTTAAATGTTTTATGGTCATAGATGCAAGCCAAGCTGTATATTTAATGTTGTCACAAGATGTGCTCACTCCGGCTAATAAAGTCTCAGCATACTGAAACAGAAAATGAAATTGACTCACCTGTTCTTATGATAGTTAGTGATTATGACTATTGATATAGGTATAAAAATATGTATGTATTTCAGTTTAAGCAGTACAGTATGTGTGTACCTGCGTGTACATGCCCTGCTTGACGAGCGCGTCCTTGAGCCAGGGGTTGAACACCTTCTTGTTGTCGGCGCGCGGCGCCCACACGAGCGAGTGCAGGGGCAGCGGCGGCGGCAGCTCGCCCGCCGCGCCCGCCGCCAGCTTGTCCATGTGCGGCGTAGCGGGCGGCATGGTGATGACTAGTCTGGACGCCAAACATTACAATTATATACAAAAGTGATAATAAATGTATACTACAAAGTTTAAAAAATAGGGATAAATGTGTAGGAAACCTACACTTGTAGCTTTTAGCCTCGCAACGCTTCTGAATTATACTCACATAGGCGGAGTATATCAACTATGCGTTATCCTTATACAAGCTACTCAGAACTCTTGTACATTATTCATTAGATTATACATTACTCGGGCAACTCAACAAAGACATACTGTACAGTATAAATATCAGCTTAAGTATCAAGCATTTCTCTAATCCTGTGGTGTAACTTGCAGATGACGTAAACAACACGAACATTGTAAATGTATCCATTAGAAAGATGTAACAAACCTCCAAGCCGTCTGGAAGCAGTAGTGCGCTGCGGATAGAGCGCTCAGCGACGAATGGTTCTGTGGGTTGTCGAAAACGCAAGCGGAGTTCAACAGCGCCAGCAGCGCGTCCACGAGTAAAGGATATTTCAACTTGTGCGGGGTACCCAGCGCGAAGTTGCACGCTAATCCATCAAATTTGGGATTCTCCTGCAACAAATTATAACAGTTGTTTATAAATGACTGAAAACGTAGCAAAACCGAAATTCTACTTGCCTGTACATTAAAAAGAAAAGAATGCTTCAATATATAATAATACGTAATAATGGAACGTGATTTTAAAAAAAATTACAAGTTATCTTATATATGGCAAGCTTTCTGAATACTGGTATTTAGTAGCGAACGAATTGTGTGGACTCAACTGACCTGATTATTAATTTCGGCATACGTCAACGCATAGAACTTGGGTCTCATCGAGGTCTCGTCCTGCGAGAGCCGCCGGTACGTCTGCTCGATGGAAGGCACCTCGCAGTAGATGCGCGACTTAAACTGGCCGTTGTCGGCGGTCGTGTTCGCGCCGCCCGCGGCGTTGCCGTCGGCCGACGGTTGCGCCAGACCCGGGGCGATGATTAGATTCCATTCGATCTACGAGACATTTAAATTTGATATTACAATACGCTTCAAGTCGTTGAATTTTTCGTGATAGGTACGTATTGAGAGCACTGAATGTATGATAAACAAAGACTTTGCGGATGGAAAATTTGGTAAATAAATCGAGTGTTAAGCGTCATCATCACAATAATGCAACAGTCTAAAAGGGGACAATATAAAATCGCGTATTTTAAATCACTGAATAGTAATAAATCGCAAGAATGCGACATTCTTGACATTAGTATCTAAAAATTATGAACAATTGAACAGTATACCTGTTGAAGCAAAGGCTGCGGTGCATCGTAGAGATGTCTCATCAGATATTCCAGAAGGAGCAGTAACCTGGTGGTCAGCATTAGTTGATGAGGTGCCAGGTTTAAGGATTTGCTCCTGTCCGTAATCGATAGGGTTTCCACCACCTAAAAATATTAGTTATATTTATTAAAAATAATTTAACAAGAAAACATAACAATTGGGCAATGTGTCAATGTATATATCGAAAACAATAATCACTTACTTTTATAATAGCATTGGCTGTCATAAGCAACACAGATTTTTTCTGCATCAGAGTCAATGAATGGAATAAATAAACCAACAGCTGTGCATGTTCCACATTCAAATCTGTAAAAGACCCATAAGTAAATGTTAATAAGACTTTAATAAAAAAATTATAGAGCCGAAAAATCTTAAAAGCCAAAATGACCCCTATTTTCCCAAGCTTAGGGTAAGAATTTTTTTGTTAATTGTTCTGGGACCAACTTCGAAATAAACCCTATCCAAAAAAAAGAATTATTAAAATTGGACAACTATGTAAAAAGTTACTCGTGGTCATACATAGAAAAAAATATATATATACTCATCCATTTGAGAACCTTTTTTTTTTCGTCGGTAAAAAAATTAAGAATCACATATTTCTTTTTAATAAATGACACAGAAACGTACCCTCATAGTCATGGTCCTGCGAAGGTGTAGGTTGTACGGCACATTCTTGTAACGTGAAGGCGATCTTGTGCCACATGAGGAGGATGGCGTTCTCGCGGTCGAGAGTCGGTTTACTCAGCATCATGCTGCCGATGAGTTTGACAACGCGTGGACCGACCTGATGGTTGAAAAATATTAAATAAAAATATCGTTCAGCACTTATCGCTATATATATATATATATATATATATTTGGCAAAGTGCTCCTACAGGAGATACAAACCTGTAGCGGAACCATGTTGTTCCTCTCGGCGCAGGCCGTGAGATGTTGGTGCAGGGCAGACTGCTGAGCGGCGAAGGCCGGCGCGCCGCTCATGTTGTGCAGGTAGCGCACCAGCGCCGCGCTGAAGGCGGCGTACAGGGCGCCGAGACGAGCACCGTAGCACGCTGAGATTGTACCTAACAAAACAAAATTGACAACGATAATCTATGTATCTCTCTCTCTTCTCTCTCTCTCTATATAAATATTTACGTTACTTTGTCTAGTTATATTCTGATAATAGACATCAAATTTCAGTTGAATAATACGTGGAACGTCGTTGTTTAGTCGATACATGTTTGGTGAGCGTCGCGTCGCGGAGCGGCCTGCGACCAGCTCAGCCCAGTGTGAGGCCGTACCGGTGTCGGTGCGCGCGGTCTCCCGGTCGAGGTCCTTGGCGAGCGCGGCCAGAAGCGCCTGGTGCGCGTCGTGCAGCTGCAGCGCGCCCTGCCCCAGCCGCTCGGAGCCCTCGCTGATGATCTCCTCCGTCAGCAAGTTGAACACGTCCGTAGCGAGCGCTATGTACTACACGACAGAACAAAATTGTCTCTTCACTCAATCTAGATAGCAACTCCGTTATTATCGAACGAAAATATGATGCTACTACAGTATTGGTGCAATGCATTTCAATTAATTTACAGATTTATGAAGCAATATATTTAACACAAGTGAAGGAAATTATTTTAAGACGAAAGTTTTACATAATGTATGAAACGTGATCAACGATTATAGTGAGTAGATTGTGAATATTATTTTAGTTAAAACAGAAATCAGTTATTTAAGCACTAATCGAGTATGTTCCATTGTTATCGGTTATGATCGAGGGTGACTTACAGAGTAAGGCTCGGCCTTGTCGGGCACGATGCCCTGGGAGCGCGGCGGCGGGTCGCAGTTGTCGTTGACGTCGTGAACGCGAGCGCCCTCCGCCGCGTCGGGCGCCACTAGAGTTGATTCGAACCATAACCCAAATAAAGGTTCGCTGTCTTCTGGGCACAAATTTTACATAAGTCACTACTCTATATCTAACTTAATACCAATTGTGTCGCTCTGATGAGAGTGCGCCGCTGTGTTTAGCATTGTGTTGATTAAAAATGTTCAGTCAATTATCAAATCAATTTAATTTTTTACAAAAAAAATCATTTTATAAATTATATGTATATATATGTATATATTTAAATTTTGAAAAGTGTCGTATTTAGTGTTCGAGAAAAACAGGGGCACAATTAAAGGTGAATTTGCATTTAATAACAAAAGGATGTTCACCGTCATCCGTCTCGGAATCTTCAGAGCACAGTATCATGTCCTGGAAGTAGACAGTGGAGTCGGAACGGTCGTGGTCGGCGTCCTGGTGCTGCTTCTGTACCACCGCACGCTTCAGGTTGGTGGCCTTGCGATAGCACACCACCCCCAGCGCCACCAACAGCTAATATTGTAATAACAGTTTATCAATTACCAACGTCTACCATATAAAACAAATGTGGATATAACATATGTAGTGTTTGAAATTATAGGATATATAACCCGTTTTGTTGTAACTCTGAAAATTGGTGTACATAGGTATCTTTGCATGGAAAATATTTTAAATTCCAAATTCATTAGTTGGACGCTGAGTGATAATTGAGAAAGTAACTGTTGATTAAATAACAATTAGCGATTGATTTCACAGAACGTTTGCTAAGCAATATATGAAATAAATAAATTATTTATCAATAATAATGCATCTAATTTATCGAGACTCACTTATGTTTCTAGTCTCATGGTGATATCAATATAATAACACGTGCTATTTATCATACAATTCAGAATGCAATGTTAATCAACCTGAATAAAAATTACTGGAAATAGCTTACAAACTCATCACCTGACCAAATTGTATAGAAATTGTTTTAGAGAGCTTAAGCTTTTAAAAGTGCACAGTGATGTAGGGTATTATAGCGGTGGAGACCTGGTGCAGCGGCGCGGCGGAGGCGAGGCGCAACTCGCGCTGGTGCGCGGCGTGGTGCGCGAGCACGTGCAGCGGCGCGGGCGAGGCGGCGGCGGCGGCCAGCTGCGCCGGCACGCTGCTGGGCGCCGCGCTCATCGCCTCCAGCCGCGCGTCCGCCAGTAGCGCGCCCACCCACGCCAGGCAGCGTCCGCCCAGCGCCACCCACACCACACCCAAACCTTGTTGCCTGCATACACAAATACTTGTATTAAATATCATAGTGTTTTAGTAATCAAAATTATTAAAACCAAATTTTTTATGCTATTAATATCACAACAGGTACCCGATGGGCACATATAACTTATAGCTAAACAACACTATCTGTTATGGCTTCATTAAAGTTGAATTTATTCTATCAACCTTTATAGTAAAAAAAGTTATCTGTTATATTGATGATTTACATGTCACATTATACAAAATTATTACTTACATCTTAGTGAGGTTGTAAGGACGAGATGGTACTTTGGCGGGACTTTTGCCGGGCGCAGAGGGCCCTGGAGCACCTGCTAGCGCGTGGTGCAATCCACAGAGTAGTACCCAGGCACCGATCATAATATGGTTTTGGTATACCTAAAAAAATTGTTATTATAGCAGTATGGGCGTTAAAATAAAACCTGAAGAATACATGACATGGGAAGAAAGTTTAAAACAGCATAAGCTTTCTCATCTGTACATTTCGCATGAATTGATAAATTAATTCCATGATAATTTATAATCCATGTCTGTAATCTATTACATATATCGAACAATGTACTGCGATACTGATATAAATTACAGGTGAATTTTCAAAAATGTTGTCTTACATATCCACCGGCGCGTGTGGACTGTTTGAATGTTTCCCCAACAGTGTTGTACAAACTGAGTGCGCTTTCCACAAGCATGGCGGTTTGCTGTTCACCCTCCTCGTCCTTGGGATGGAGGGAAGCCTGTATGTGTGAAAAATAAATTCATGTAATATAACCACCTTCATATTTGTATATTCACTTAGCTGATAGAAGATTTTTTCAATGCGGTTAGTTACTAAATATAGTTTTGTATTCAAGCAGCAACAATCGACAACCACAATTTCTGCATTTCACCTTAAACACAATGCTATACAATATTTTATATAAAACTCTAAGGAAGCAGCTTTTGATATATTTTTATTTGTATATAATATTGATAGTAGATATTTCGATGTGTTTGACATTGCTACTTATTTTTAGAGACGATAAATTTCGATAGAGAAAATTATTCATTTGGAGCGCCGTACCTGAGCGGTGGCACAAAGCAGCCACGCAACGCTAATGTCGCTGAGCGTGGCGATGCGGTCGGGCGTGAAGGGCTCGAGGCAGGGCAGCGAGAGCGCCAGCCGGCAGACGTGCACTTCGTTCACGAGAAAATGGAGACTGCAATAGTGACACAAGTGGAATTAAAACACAAACACACCTCTCATGACTATGATAGAATACTGTATATTAGCGATTTGAATACATCAAAAACACTATAAAACAATAAGTCCGTGTTTCTTTATGAACTGTATTTTTCTTACGATTATTTCTATTAAACAAGATTTATTAGAAGTAGACTTTACTAGAATATACTTACAGTGAGGCATCAGAGTGAAACTGTGGTGACATCGCAGATTCCTTAGCTGACTGCCAGCGATTTAAGTACCGCTGTAGGCAAGGGAGGGTCGCACACACATTCAGCACTACTGAGCCAGCTCTGAGCTCTATGAGCAGTGATGAACAAGTTGATGCCATCCACCTCTGCGAGGAGGAATTAGATGTTATGAATACAAGAATTATTCACTATTCACTGAGAATTATTCCAGTAATTTAGTGAAAGTGAATGTTAAACATTGTTTAGAAATGAATAAACATCATATATGACATCTGTCAATAAATACATCACCTTCATGTCAACTGTGGGTTGTTGGGGAGCGTTCCCATCCTTGGTACTCTCCAGGCTGTCCTTACTTCCGGGAGACATGGCAGCTGTGGAAGGCTGAAACTGAGACGACGGCAGTGCCGTCACAGGGTTCCTCAATGGCATCGTCAGTTGTTCTAACAGCGCGTCGGAACGGCGCTGCGCATGCGAAGGTGCCTGCTTATCAGTGTTGGTGCTTTGCGATGATAAGGATGCAATTGGGCTTGAAATCACTGATGATTTTGCAGTTTGTGCCTCTGAAATGATAATTTTTGATTAGGTATTATTTTACATTGTTTCCTTATAAGTTTCCTTTTCAAATAAACATTTTATTAATACCTTCATAAAGACAAATCTTAGATTTTTCTATCTAGGGCAATTAAGAAAACTAGGGCAATTAAGAAAACAAATCTCTTACCCGATACATTGACATGTGATGGAATCTTTGCATTTTTCAGCAACGATGTCAAAATGACTAAGTCCGATTGTGGATAGCCCCCTCCATCTATACCACAAAGTCCAGCAATTGGCAGGAGAAGCTATAAGCAGACAAGTGTGTTTTAGAAATAATTTTCAATAGTTTGAAAGTAAATATTAATTAACATAGATGACTACTCATACAACAGTATAAACTCACATCATCTTTTTGCTAATCAATGACAGTAATATAGATTTAAAAACATCCAAATGTCTTATATTTTTTGTATCACTCAAAATTACTGTTCAAAAATTTTAAGAGCAATATCTGTATAGTCTGACATACCTGCTTGATGGAAACATTGGGGGCAGCAGTATTGCTGTTGTCGTCGTAGCTCAATCCGGCTTCGGAGAGCTTCTTAAGGATTTGTCTCAATATTATTCTGCATGCGTCACGTGCAATGCTGAGTTGATCAACTGGCACTGATAAAACAAAAATTATTATCAGTCTATAGCAGTGTTATAAAATGTAAAGTGTCAATTAACACTATAAGAAATCCCGAGTATGTGGCATTTTGAAAAATGGGACACTCAATTTGTTCAAAATTATATAATTGGTTACCTTTGGCCATTGGCTATCAAAATTGAATGAGTATATCAATAGTATGTATGATTTATTCAACAGCTTTAACTATTCAACAGCTTTATTAAAAGGGAGTGTAAAGTATTATATGCCATGCAATACATATTTAGACAATGGTGAATTTTTTTTCTATATAGCAATATTCTACAAACAAATATCCTTATAAAAAAGTTATGGGTGAGACACATGCCCAACAGTAGGAGTTAAAGGTTGTAAAAAAATATTCACAAAATCCACATACAAATGCTTCATTGCAGTATATAACAGTTATAGAACTTATAAAAACAATCAAATAAGCACATTATTGCATAAAAAGATTTGATTACTCATGCAAAGATACCAGATTGCACAATATT
>DWEM01000713.1:0-17294 GCA_018245935.1 Agara belti belti
TATTATACATATAAACCTTCCTCTTCAATTACTCTATCTATTAAAAAAAACCGCATCAAAATCCGTTGCGTAGTTTTGAAGATTTAAGCATTCATAGGGACATAGGGACAGAAAAAGCTACTTTCTTTTATACTATGTAATGATTACTGAACATATGAAAAGTAGAGTCGAATTATTATCATGTTCCACGACGGTGATATTAACATCAAATCCGCTGTCTTCTGCCAGCTTCTTGTCTCCAAACTTTAGATAGAGACAATTCTTACGCGCTCAAGTCGCGTGGCTGTTGCAGACTGCTTTTCAATTTTCCGTACGAATAATCGCGACATGTTTTACGCTGAGATATCTGGTGGATTGCTCGAAAACAGCGCTGCCAGTGATAAGAGAAATAAACGCATGATTATGTTGCAAAGTCACGTGCCTACAAAGGCGACATGTAAAAAGATTTAAAAATAAAAGATGGTTCGTAACATGAACTTGGATCAGTAATATTTTTATATTTGTTAGAATACGACAAAGTTGTTCTATTTTCCCATTGTCGAACCTATGTTCGACTCTATAGTAAGATGTAAACAAATTGTTCGTTAAACAATGAACTGATCACAAATGTTAAAATTGAAATAAAATTTTATTTCAGAATTTAATACATTAATGAAATTGGATAAAAATACTTATTTTTATTCCTATAGCTAACTCTTTAAATGATAGGTAATAAAAAAGTTACTTGTTATAACTAAACTACTCTGAAATATACACGATATGGATCTTAACTTAAGTATTCTTACAGAACATATCGTTCAAATGATAATTTTAGTTGAGTGTTCTAGTAAAGAGAGTTTGAAATTCGTCCAATTTTAATATGTCGATGATTTATATAAGATATATATAAGATATATTTCATTTTTGAAAACGGTCCAGTAGTTTTTGAGCCTATTCGTTACATACACACACACAAATCTTTCCTCTTTATAATATTAGTATAGATTAGTATCAACTAGTATCGCTTCTCGTTGTCACTGAAACCCTTCTCAAACTCGTGTCCCAACATTTTCAATGTCAACAAGTCATACACGAATCATTAATTTCTCCACAACATCCATCTTCGCGGCCATACGGCTACCATTCAAAATATCGTACACACAAAGTTTCTCTATTTACGTACACTTAACTATATTCTTTATACGAAAAACCAATCTGTATCTGTCACTTACTACAGATATAAGCGATGTTATTCCAAAATGTTTTGGACGCGAGAGACATTAGATTTGAGTTGTATTTTTTAGTTGTTAATATTTTTCCATTTCTATTCCGAAACGAAAAACAGCTACGCATTAAGTTGTTTTGTATTTTTTTTCAGTACTGATACTTTATTGTTTAGAACTATATATTTTACGGTGAACAAAGATCTTCGGGGTATCTAACTATTTTTTGAAACATTAAACTTTTAAAGATTATACATATCATTACATCTATGTAAATGAACGCATCAAACTATTATAATTCAATATTCGTTGTTTTAAAGTCATGAATTGATTTATAAGCGACCCAATGACACGTGTAAAACATTGCAATAAATTATCATTATCGGTCACAATACTAACATATGTATATTATGGCGATTTAATTAAAAATTAATACACGTTTTATGGGCATTTTTAACTTTACATACCTTACACATTCGTAAAATGCATATAATTAATATTTGTTTTTACTATGACAAAAACGTTGTCAAGCCAAATACAACTTCGAGTTATTCATATCATTTTTAGAATGAAATTCTGCAAGTAAAGCCTTTTGTTTCGCAAGTTTAAATACAAGGGCCCTAGCATGTGGAATATTTTACACCCCTCAAAGTCGTAAAGTGTGCCCATCCGGATTGGGGTAATTTTATTTATTCGTTTGTTTCTCATACACGTTTTTGGAGATTTTATAAAAAAATATGATCCCCAGCCTATCCAGTCTCACTGCTAATAAGAGCCTTTCCAGTTGACTTACGAAACATAAACCAATCTGGAACTTAAAATATCAATATATCTATTAATAGTCTCATAAAAACTTCTGAATTCACCAAACAAAATATTAATGGATTGTATGCCTCGTGAAGTACCGAAGCAACGTCTCAAAATAAAATTGATAAAATCCTGTTGCAGTGCCTTCGAGGAGTTCTACAAGACAAAACAACTATCGGTTGTCGTTGGATACACAGACATATCTACTAATAAGGAGAACGAAGGGCTGTCCAATATTGTACCTCATCCAGAATATAGGTTGGTAAAATTTTCATTATAAATAATAAGTGATTTGCTAATCTTCTGTTGGTCATTTTAACATCGTTCGCATTGATAGCAAATCATAAGTTCAATTTAAGACAAGCCTTTCAGCGTTTGTCCTTTTGACAATCCTATTTTGTGCGTTTTATGTGTAAACGGAATAAGGATATTTGGAAATATATAACGATTTTTCCAATAACGGTCACGGTGGTGTAGCTGTGATTAATATAAAATATATATAAATTCAATATAACAACCCAATATGGATCAGGAGATGGCGTGGTTTATAGTGGCTTTTAACAAATATTCTCATTTGTTACATCTATAGTCGAGTAAGCTCAAGGTTTTGATGGGATAGGGCCAGTTATATTTAATTTCTTTAGAGATATATTTTACCAGATCGTATTCCTGAAAGCTAAAACCTCCTCGGGTGGTTCCAGATGTAAAAAGAAGTCTAATGACGTAGCGCTCCTCAAGACGATTCGCCAGCTCATCTGGACGAATGAGCTGCAACCGGCATGCTTGCCGCAACCCTTATCTTCTGACTTCAGTGGCACCCTGGCGACAGTCGCTGGATGGGGCTTCACACACGAGGATAGAGGAATCGGTATGTTGGTTCAAAAGTATCAAGATTCTTCAACACAACTGACATGGTATCGATTACTAATATTCATTTGCTTAAAACAAATGCTCCTGAGTTTGTATCACAACTTTTGATTATTACAGCACAAGAAAAGATATTTCACTTTCAGTCTGCAGAAGATTGGAAATCTTGATATATGAGAACATCCTTATCCTCATCCTTAAAATCTCATTAGCTTTCATTTAGCTCACTTATTATAATAAAACAAGAGAGAATTATGTAAGCGACAATGTGACAATTCCCTGACACAAGAGCTTCCAAAGTTAGTCCTTTGAGCCAGTAATACATCTTAATATCTATTACTATAGTAGCCAAAAGAACACACATCTAGATGCTATGCTTAGACTTTTTGTAATCTAGATCAGTGATCGGCTCGAAGAAAATGAAGATCGATTTTAAGTAAGAAGCTGACAAATCTTTTATTGTTTCCAGGCTCACGACCGAATATTTTGCAGAAGACAGACGTAATAGTCGTTGCTAACGATGAATGTAACACTTGGTATCAGTCACAAGGGAGCAAAGTGAAGATCATCCCGACTCAGATGTGCGCTGGACATGAGAAAGGAGGCCGAGATTCTTGCTGGGTAAAAGTCTTACGTAATTTTTTTTTACTAGCGATTGACAAAGTATTATTTGATCTAGACCCTCAGAGTACCCTTATGCCTATAAGTATCATGAGCTACGAAAGCTATATGCCTTGGTATTTGTCTATTGCCATTCCTATGGTATTTATGGTATTATGGTATGGTACATACCTAAGGTAAGTTGAAATCGTCCAATAGCTGATGTGTTAGGGTATGTCGTAACAAGTTTGTTCAGTAAGGACCTATAATTAACCAACAAAGGGTCCCGACGTTTATATCAATTGTTACATTACAGGCTGATAGCGGTGGCCCTCTTCTGGCTCAAGGTGATAATGGCCGCTCAATGGTTATTGGTGTCGTATCAACTGGAAGCGGTTGCGCCAGAGAAAGAATGCCAGGCATATACACTAGAGTCTCCAGATATACAGAATGGATTACGAGTAATGTTAATGGTGACAACGCTAGAGCTGGCCTGAGCTGGTACCCAAGAAAGGGTTAGAGATAATTTTACATATAAACATTAAAAGATTAATATTATAGATAACATTATTATTATTAAACAACATATATCAAAGACAAACAAAGAAAGATCTCACTGTGATACTATACTAAGATAAGATAAGTATTTATTGTTACCATTGTATTGATGTTGAAATAAAAGCATTTACAAATCTATTTTCTTTTCTTTACAATATCTTAGAAAATCTCTCTGACTGTCTTCTAAAACAGCGTACAGTTTCTTTCCCGAATTTTCTTCTAATTCATCTTTCAAAGCATCTAAAGCTCCTTCGATAGCAGCCTTAGCATCGACCAGTAGTGGTCTAATTTCGTCAGTTGTTCTAACGCTCCCATCAGATTTAACCTTCTTTGATTTTAGAAGAAGCGCCGAGTGCAATTCATGTTGTAAAACTGAAGAATACAAACAAAGTCTAGCATTACCGGGATCGAGAGTTTTTGTTATTTCAATGAGTTCTCTGCACATTCTAATTTTTTTATCTAAAATTTCCTCTGACATATAACTCGGCTGCCTTCCATACAACTGTACTAATGAATGTTTTATTGAATATAAGTGATAATGGTTCGGATGCAAGAAAGTGGACAAGCGACATAACAAATTTTCCAACATTGTAACAGATCCCCTCATCATTAGAACATTGTCGACCTCCTCGCCCATTTGCGAAATGAGCATGTTTATTTGAGAATTGTTCACTTTAACTCTGCACTTGCTACACGCCCAATCTGTCTCTTCATCCAATGGGTCTTCTGGTAGATGTA
Organism: Agara belti belti; assembly: GCA_018245935.1. Lineage (NCBI taxonomy): Eukaryota > Metazoa > Arthropoda > Insecta > Lepidoptera > Hesperiidae > Agara > Agara belti. Next base: position 4,773 of record DWEM01000713.1, read on the forward strand.
TTCCGTCGCAAGGTTCATTTTCATCTCCGAAACACTTCATTGCACTCAAGTATGTGCCCAGTTCTGTTGGATCGCTGCACCTTTCACATTTACAAGAGAAGTATTTCGTATCTTTCAAATGTTGTCGTCTCGCTTGAGTACCCCAAAGAGCATGACTATACATTGTAGTTATGTGATTCCCTTTCGATATAGGCAGTGTTACTTTAATCGTTATTCTATACAAATCATTTTTATCTTTCTTTGACAAATCGAACGAGTGCTTTGTATTAGGTATACAATTGTGTTCCATTATGCAAGTTTTTGCGTACAAACCAAGCAATTCTGAGCCTTCCGGTAATCGTATTTCTAATCCGTTTGTGTCGATAATACCGCACATTCTGTGAATTAGTTCATCAGATATTTCTGGTAAATATTTTACTCTCTCACCATTACTCAGTTTGTTTATAAAACTATTCATAAGATATTCTACGATAAACTCATTTGCTTCGCTGAAAAAGAAAAATAATTCGTTATAAAAATGCAGTCTCGTTTGATAATTTATTAAAGAGAACGCCTTAATACGAGTAAAAAGCATAATAATGTGCTAAATAAACACTTAGAACTCGCAAATTACTTTAAGTTAATTCCCCCGGGTGTACTTAACGTGGATAAACTTTTCGCATTTTTAAAGATTACGTCTTCTATGAAAATAATATAACAAAAAGGTGTCGTGGCTACATGATGTTAAATTTCTCTTTCAACTCACGATAGCTTGTTCCCAGCTTTAACGAAATAAATAACTCGCTTGGGTACAAGGTTCGGTGCCGAGTGACAATTTCTTGTTTCGTAATATTGAACCAACCAGCATTAACTTTGTGATCATGTGTGATTTTTACACACGGCCCATATTTCTTCATTGCACTGGCGAATCTCAAGAGCTCTTTTATTTCCTTTGTAATCAAACATGTCCTTTAAGGTTATACTTCGTCTAATTTAAACACTTACTCATAGATTTCTGTGCCCGGTGTACGACTCTCCATATGCGATTGCATTTCCAGGAGCTGCTTCCACTTTTGAGGTTCTGTACTTTGGAGCAGAACGCAACGCAGCGGTAGCAAGGCATCATGTCTGCAATAAAATTATATTTAAATTAATACGTACCTATACCTGCAAATATTGTAGTATGAAAATTAATTAAGTATATTCTTTTAGAATATTGCTACATTTTCTTTACTGTCTAACAAATAATGGAGTCTATTAAAAGCACTGAAGTACTTATAGCGCCAATACATTTGCTGATTGCGAACGATTTGTAAAGTTAAGCGACATTGGATGAGTGACGGTTAATGGCAAATTTCGACAAGCATTTCATCATCCACGGGTATCCATGACTAGCATTGAGACGGGCACTCAAAAGAGTTCGAGTGTGTTATATTGCTGAAAATGTACTTCCTAACAAAGTTTCTCCAATGAATGGCGGTTGGCGATAGTCCTTCTGTAGTCCAATTATGTAGTTATGTCATAATACAAAACCTGTAATATTCTGCCATATTGTTAAGCACGCATTCGGGTCGTGCGCTGAGGATCTGGCACTCGAGACCATGATGCTGGGGGTCCTTTATACCAGGGCAGTTTCCAGAACAGACTGGCCAGCCACACCTAAGTATAAATCGGATCTATAAGGAATTTGTTTATTTTGGCCTTGCTCGTTTGCTATTTTCGTCACTTTCTTTTAATATAACAGAACTACATGTTAAAATACCTACTTAGAGCATCGCTCTCCAACATCTGTAAAGACAGGTTTGTAGCAGCCAACACATGGCATAGATGCCTCCGGGTCAGGCATAGCCTTCGGACCGAAGACCAGGGGACACTCTGTGAGGACCACGTCTCTTTGTGACATGTCTCGGGTAGCCACGAAGTATCTGCCGAGTTCTTCAGAGAACCGAACCTGAATTGTTAAGTACAATTTCAATATCAGTGTACCTATATAATATCTACTCTCAAAACTAATCAATAATTAGATATTTTTATTACATAACTATATTTAAGATACACTTCATATATCTATGTAGGTATATGCACACGTATATATATATATATATATATATCTGCTTCGGCACGGATAAACTATTGTTGAATAGTTCTAATGTTATTCATACAAAAATTATAAGTATTTTGAAAAGTAGCGTAAAGTAGCGACATCTAGCCAACGTAAGATTAAACTACCAGAACTTAACAGAACAGGAATCCTACGGAGTGTTTTAATTTCAACAGCAACCGACAGATGGCGCGGAGACATAAAAATGTTGCCTACTTTAAATTACTATTTGACAAGAAATACTAAGTAAATCACAAAAGTAAACTTAAACTGTTATGAATGCTTTACGGGCTTAATAATATATTTTTTTAAATAATGTCGCAATGGCTGATTTACGATTTAAATCATTAAAAAAGTTTTATGGTGTTATTCTTACTTCATAAGGCAAATCTGCAGTTCCGTTTTCGTTATCCATTATACTGAAAGAAAGAAAAGCGTTGTTACCTTATTGTACGTGATATGTAAATTTACTACCAATGCACTGTTCTTAATAGTATGTAAACATTGCTTCCTATGATTAAGATATACAGAATTAAGAACATATATTTTAAATATAGAATGTACAATAGTCATTATTTTCTTTCGAAAACATGCAAGTACAATTATTATCTTAACGATTTATTAAAATTTTTACTTATAGAACGTTATGAAGTACTTACTATAATCATTTTATATTCAAAAACCGTATCTTTACATGATAATATCCGTATTGATTATCATTAAAACGCAATAGTATATTTCTGAGCTATATTAGAACCGTTTTTATGGAAATATAATACGTTACGTAATAAATATTTCGCATACCAAAATTATTTCGACTATTATGAATAATATACTATTAATAAATGACACTATGATCTCTAAGGTGATCGGCTTTGAAACTTGGCAACGTTTGGGGCAGGTCGTTGAGATACACCGTGCTTCGGGTCAAGGTGGCCGATATGTCGATCTAGTAAATAATAATAATAATATCTGGGGACAATTCCACACACGGCTATCCGATTCCAAATTAGACCCTAAATGCCTGTGTTACGGTAACCGGACAGCCGATAAACATACATATATTATATACAATATAATACTTATATAGATATTTAAATTACGACCAGACACGGAACAAACAAACGTGCTCATCACGCAAATGTTTGTCCTGGGCGGGAATCGAACCCACGATCTCCGGTTTTGTAGTCAGGGTCTCTCACCACTCGACCACGAGACCGGTCAATTGTTGCCGATAGCTATTATATTATTATTATTATTTAAACTCTAATAGATATAGTCAACGGGTTTACGTGTGATGAAAACCGCTTGTATTCGAATAGAGTTCACTACGTCGTTATTTTGTGAAATAGGTTACGCGTGCCATATATTATATTTGGAGAGCTAAAATTAGTTGAACGTACATTTTTAAGCTCACTAGCTTTATTGTCTATGTAAAGTTGCTCTATGTTATACGGATTTGACGTACTGCTTGTATAGAAGTACTCTATGTAGAGATAAAATACCTTTACGTAGGAATACATTGTGAGAAGAATTATGGAAATTCCACCTCTAAGGGAGTAAGGTAAGGTTAGAAAGATCATATGAAAATTAGTTCACTTAACTTTTTATTGGCGATAAATGCCACTTTTGACTGCTATCTGCTTGTTTGCTACTCTCGTCAACTAGAAGTAGTCCTTTCTCTATTCGAAAAGAAGGAAAGAGAGAAAATACGTCTATGTGGGTACAAAGGGAGTACACTTACAGAAACATGCAAAGAGTTACAAAGTGGACATACAGAGTTAACCGATATACCAAAGCTTTTATCAGACTTAAACCTAAGCTAATATAGGTTTCTTAAATGCCATTGACCGCAGCCATTGGGACATGGGAACAGACAAAAATACATTCAGAGCACGCTATAACTCAATACGCATTGTTAAAGTTCGAAATAGATCTTCCAAGGGTTATTATAATCTTCTAATAAAGCAATAATGTAGAAACGTGTACTGTAAAGGAGTAGCGGCTAAGGAACACCCAAATGATATTGAACCGAAATACTTAACTAATAAGTACTTTTTTTACATAATAAATAATTTTCAAGTTAAATTTATGAATTTCAAACAATTGCCCAACAGGAGATTAATATTAAGTTTTTTTTTTTACTTAAATTTTAATCACTGTGTCATTGTAGACAGTTAATTAACACGAGGTCAAACTCTCCATTGAATTTAATTTTAATTAAATACCAATAAATGCAATTGCAATTCATTGCAATTTGATTTAGATAATAACTACAAGTTATATAAGTCATCAAGAAATAATTTGATATTTTTTTTAATAATCACTTTTTATGGCATTTCGTTTGTGAAACCCACTATATAGTAATTTGCACAAAATTGATTTTATTTAATGAGTTATTATTAATCTCCCTTACAACCGACCACACCGAATGTATAACTATAAGTAATCAATACTTTACCTTTAACACGAATATATTATAATTCACGATTTATAGGACCACTTTGTTTCAATTTCACCACAAAATTTCAGTTAGCGAACTTTCATGGACGAGCGTGCGCGGGCGCAACGAAGAGAGGCCGGAGACTGCTTAAGATCAGCTTTTCTTGCGTAATATCCGGATATAAATGTTAAGAGAGTGATTTAGTGGCACGTGTCTCGTTTAAGTGCAATTTTTTCCGTTTAGGTTCTATAATCGCTGATCTATGTGTATATTGCATATACAATTTTAAACCGATATAATTTTAATTTATTTTTAAATCGACTGACCATTATGTATAAGGATTTTTTTAAAAATAAACAACAATTGCTGTCATGATGAGTAATATTAAAAATTTAAATAAGAACTTTATAAGAAAACCATAGTTCTGGGAAATTCAGTAAGCTTTAAATATGGACTTAAGCTCAAAAGTGTGTATAAAAATCAATAAATCAATTCTTATATACCACTATCTGGATAATAGGTATATACAGAATATCAAACTGAGCAAATGAAATTAATATATACAAGAAATATAATAATCTGATAATTAATAACTGCACATGCATAAACATTTGTACTAACGAAGGAGCATAAGTATTGCAATACTTCACTTTGTTGGCACATCTCCCAAGTTTGTAAGCCCATGGTGATAATTTTGTGTATCTATTTAAAACGAGTATTGTGTTAGAGTTAGATCAAGGCGGGCGCGTGTTCGCCCTACAAATTTTTAACTGTTTGTAGTGAAACAAGAATGGATTATCAGAAACGACAAATGCCCGTTTGTGAGGTATGTCAGCAACCGGCCAACCAAACCTGCGGCGGATGCAAGCTCGTGTACTACTGTTCCAGAGCTCATCAGAAACTCGGATGGCGAGAAGGCCACAAATTGAAATGCCGTGCCTTCAAGGTCCAGTATTCTGATACCTTAGGCAGACACATGGTGGCGAGCAGGGACATTAAGCAGGGCGAAATGATCCTTAAAGAGAAACCGGCCGTAAGTGGACCCAGAATAACTTGCGTCCCTCATTGCTTAGCATGTGGCATGAAACTGGAGCCTCTGCAGTTCGGAGATGTAAAAGATTTCTACAAATGCTCGTCTTGTAACTGGCCCTTGTGCGGTCTAGATTGTGAAAAATCTGAAGCTCATCAACCAGAATGCACTGCCATGACGAAAAGAAAGTACAGATGTGACATAAAATATGAGCGACCCGACAAAGTCGAGGCTGCGTACTGTGTTATTGCACCCATGAGAGTTCTTCTAATGAAAGAATCTAACCCATTGCAATTTGAAAATATTATGAGCCTGCAGTCACATATTGAGGAGAGAGTAGACACGCCGCTCTATAAAGTTTTAAAAGTGAATCTAGTTACATTTATAACCCAAGTATTAGAATTGCCCTTTGATGAAGAGACGATTTTAAAGGTGGCTTCAATATACGATACCAATTCCTTCGACGTGAGATCTCCAGATGGTTTGAAAAGGCTGCGTGCTATATACGTGACGGCGTCAATGATGAACCACAGTTGTAGACCAAATACGAGACATATATTTGTAGGCGACGATAACAATTTTGCGCTTATCGCCACAGTGCCAATTGCTAAAGGTGAATTAATTACCGCGACATATACTCAATCGCTTTGGGGCACTTTGGATAGAAGAAGTCATTTGCTAATAAACAAATGTTTCGGATGTGAATGCGAAAGATGCATAGATCCGACAGAATTTGGCACTCATATAGGAAATATATACTGTTCCGTATGTAATGGACCGTTTAAAGAGAGTGGTTCCGAAAAGGGGGCAATGTTAGTATCAACAAATCCATTAGACGAGGCTGCTGTTTGGAAGTGTGAAAGATGCGCACACTACATTCTCAGTAAGCAAATGGTTTGGGGTAATAAAGCGCTAAAGCAAGACTTAACTCGACTAAATAAATCAAATCCAGCAGAGTTCGAAAGCTTTATACACAATTACAGTCAGACGTTACATCCCACAAATCACTTGGTTGTTCAAGCAAAATTGAGTTTAATGCAAATGTATGGAAATATCCAAGGATACATATTGTCGGGTAAATACCACCGTCTTCCCTTTTAATCGAAAACATTTTTTCGGGAAATTGATTGATTCTTATGAAACCCAACAAAATTAAATACAATGTTTCTTTAACTTTTAGAACTGCCCGATAATCTTCTGAAACGCAAAATGGACATTTGTCACGAACTTCTGGAATTAGCAGATAAATTGGAACCAGGTTGGTCAAAATTCAGAGGCACGATATTGCTCGAACTTCAAAGTGCAATGACTTTGGAGACTAAAAGAGATTTCGAAGCTGGGAAGTTGACTAAAGACGCAGCTCAAGTGAGTCTTTCGTTGTTTATATTTCTTAAAGTATAAAAGTTATATGAGATTTTGTCAACTGAATGAACTAAAGTTATAAGAAATTATTTTAAAAGACTCTTTATGTCGCTAAGCTTCAGCACTTGCATTGTTGTATTCGATTTTGAATGTGTGGTAAAAGTCCAACACCCTAACGTTCCAGATTAGTCCCTTACTACTGTTACCATATAATAAAAAAGAGTAACTACGTAGGAGGAGTAGGAGTAGTATGTTACCACCGAATAGGATCTGGTGTTTGTTTATTAAGATTTGTGATAGAAAATACAGATTTTCTGTGCATGTTATATTAAAATTCGTATTTTCTGCCTTCTTTCAAAAGAAGAAGGTAAGCTAACAAACGCGTTTTTACGTGTCAACAGTTGAAGGTGAGCATACGGCCAAGTAATAGTATGTAATTTATAATCTGTGCTGCAACTCCTACTAATTTGGAACTCTTCGCTACTTTTAGTGTTCTTTGCATTCTTTAAACAGGAACATTGTAATGCTAGCAGTGCTGGTTGACGCCAGAAATAAATAGTTCTGTAATTGAACCATGTATATACATATCATAATATCTTTGGTAAATTCATTAGGAATAGCTTTTACCCTTTATGCCACTGAAGTAAAAACAAACAAAGGAAATAAACGACAGTTCTACCCTGATAAATTTTATTCTAAAAGTACTGAAGCTGAACATCACAAAAATTAAATTTCACGTACATTATAAATCTGTAAAACAAATAAACTCGTTTGGGATGATGGGGTAATAATAAAAAAATAAAGTCTCATAAAATAATAAGACAGTTTAATGATCAATAAATTACTATCAAAGCTGCTGCAAATTTTGCTTTTCATACACGTGTAAGTATGAATATTATTACTTAACTGACGACAGGACAGATGTTGGATTGTTGCCAATAAATTGAACAGTCTGCAATATGTTGATGGGCACGAGACGAGCGGCCCAGATTTTATTTATAGCGTTAATGGATCTTTAAACTAACCAAAAAAAACATTGACATTAACGTTAACATTGTAGCCGTATGTTACTTAAATAGCTTCATTTAAGACAAACAATTACAAATAAATCATAGCATACCGTTTTAGAACGGAGTAGATCATAAATAAGAACTTCACATGGACCCAGTTCAGATACAAATTATTGCCCCTGAGTTAGGTTTGCGAAATTCAGTCGTAATTTACACTAAAAATTTTAACTCGAATAACAACATTCCTAAGAACAGATTTGTGAAAACGGGGTCACATAGACAGTAAATATTAAAATATACCAGTTCATGAAGACTTGAAGCAGACGTAACGCTTTTAGCTACAATAAATACAATAAAACGCGGAACAAACAACAGGCCAGTGGTTTAGATTTCAGCCTCCCAATTCTGGATTCAAATCCTGGCACCCAACACCGACGTTACAAAGTAACGGGCGATTTAAAGATTAAATATCAACCGCTATAACGGCGAACGAAAGCATCCGCAAGCAAGCACAGTAGCCCACATACTTTAGGCTTCATCATGTCACCTTTGGGTGTGTCACGTCTGCCGACTACACCAAGGTGACATACTTTGCCCTCAATTCTTCTCATTTCAAAAAAACACGTCCAACAGTACAACTTTAAAAGTGTCATGATGGTTACTAAACTAAACCAATTGTTACTAGACCTTATACAATAATTGATGGTATCCCTATATATGTAGCTATATTATAAATTGTATTATCTCTTTTTGCTTTAATGATGGAACTTTTGAACAAATCGAAAAATTAAAGAAATTTTCAAGTAACTATAAATAAATTCAATAAACGTAATTTGGAATTCAATTTAAAATAGTCCTTTAATTGTGAAAAATAATATTAATCTCACTGTTTTATCAAATGCTTGTCTGTTTCAGAGTCAACTCATGGAGAGTCTGGTACTGCTGCAAGAAGCAATGAACATTTTGAAGGTTGAGCCATATATGCAACCGAAGTTGGAGATGAAGTTGAGGGAGTTGACCGATCTTCTTGACGCAACGGACACAGGAACCAACGGTGACGCAACAGGCTAGTATACGTAATAATGAGCATAGGTTTAAATTAAGGTTTCTATTCAGCAGTAAAAATTGCAAAGTTCATTAAAATCTGTTCATCAGACCAGAATTAAAAGTATAGTAGTGTTCATATGAGAAACAAAACCCATATAATTCTGATTTTAAGATTAGATCCTTGCCTAAAGGCGCTCAAGTAGAGTTGGTCTTATTTAAAGTTTTTATTCAAGGATATGTATTAATATTTTCAATGTATTTAATCTTTTATCTTTTCATACCTTTTAAATTTTCCTAAGGAACGTATTTATTCGGAGTTGTTGTATTTAAATAAGTGTATTTATTTCATTTAGTGTGTATGTTGTGTATTTTTATATTTATAATATTAGGGATATTATCAACTACTGAGTAAATTATACAAATGTTGTATTTACCGATCATATTTATTATAAATACTATTCCTTTGAAAATAATATTTTCTTAATCTTTAAATACACTTTATATATGTTTATCGTTTAATTTTATTATTGTTAAAATAATAGAGTGTTTACGGTATTTTATCTCAATAACTAACTTAATATACTTTCTTATTGTTAAATGTTAATTATATAAACCTAAAAAAAATCTATTATCACAAAAGATATAGTTTATTCAAGTAATTAATAATTATACTAATAATTAAATATTTACGATTGTCGACTAGATTATATAAATATGTATTTTTAATAATAAAAGACATTTTATTATTTAATTTGTGATTTTAAAAATAATGTTAAGCTTACAATTAATTACTCTAGTTATTACGGAAGAAAAGATTTTTTATAACTTCATTTATCTTTCTGTTTGAAACTGACACTGGTATATTCATATCCATATTAATCAGTTAATACTATTAAAATTTACTGCGCCGATCAATGACGTTGATTCAAAGAATACTCGGCTTGTCGTAGAAGAACAAACTGTTCCTCCAACTTTTACATAATTCTCAAATTCCATCTAAATGTTCAATTTTCAATGGAGTTATTCTACTTGGCTTGGTTGTTACTTCTTCGCCTCTAGCTCCACTTAACTCTATTGTGTCTCGATTTACATGTAACACGTTCTTTAACATCTTCGCAAATCTCTTCTTCGAATGCGGACTCGTGTCAATCACGAATATCTTGTTTAAACTCCTCTCCGTTGTTTGGTCTCTTTTCCTCATGATCTATAAGTAAGTTAAGTTTTATTAGATTAATACGAGCATAAAAATGATCGTGGATAAGTATTCTTATAACAGTTATAACATTGTTTTCTTTTACTGTATTAATTTTATTTAAAATTAATTAAACAATTATTTTGACATTGAGAATTTCTTTTAATTTTCTTATAACTGTTTTTGTACATATAAATAACAAATTGATAATAATAAGATCATCAATTTTAAAAAAATCCCTATAATAATATTTTTGCATAACGATCAGAATAAACCAGAATGGTTTTGTTTTTATTGATAGAACTGTTTTTTTTTATAATTTGCCTGCCTATTCACTGTATGTAAAAAAAATTGTAAGGTGCACTATTCGAGAAACAGACGCTGGTAGAGTATTACATTCTTTTTCCATACAAATTATTGCAGCAGAAAGTAAAACAGGGAAAATATGTAAAGGAAATTCATACTCGACTGCACATGCAACACCAAGACCCGAACTTAAAACACGCGACGCCGGGCGTTCCGTCCATGGCTTTGCGGAATCTGTTATTAGTGAACCCGTAGATAAGGGGATTGATAGCGCAGTTCACGAACATGAGGAAATTTGCCGCAAACCATATGGCAGAGAAACCACCATCAACCTGAAGACGAAAAGGAAACTATGACTCATTTTTCACTTATAATGCGACTTAGTATTTAGTGCTTACTCCCTCATGTTTTATATAAAAGTTGATTGAGGTGAGAGTAATTAGTCATTTACATTTGTATTTAAACCATTTGTGGTTATACAACATTCTTGGAGGTTGTTGGTCGCAAATAAATGCGTGGAAGCACATTACGTAGCAACCAGCTTTAAAGGTTTATTATTTTCAAGATCTATTATATAAGTATAAAAAGTCGTTTCAAATTAATCTCTTGATTGAACCTAAGAAGAAACCATCTCATCCCAATTACATCTGATTTGAAAAAACCTTTTCTCGTTCTCAATTTGTTATCTGTTTAACTCACTGCGTTGATCTCAATGGTAAGATTGTTCCTCCAATATATCATTACAGTGTAGGGAATCCGGCACAAGACTGCTACCAGTAAGATGCACGCAGCAATCCTGATAGCGTTTGCTCTCATCTTCCTCAGCGCGTGCCCGCCGCCGCGAGACGACAAGGCACGAGTGCTAACTTCCAAACGCCACATTATTACTCCGTACTGAAATATAATTAGTGCACAGCTCTATATTGCACCAGACTCGAAGTCAACCACGGGCAATTTAAATAAAATCTCTACTCCTTGACCTGATCAAACACGTGAACCTAATATATTCATCGTAGTGTATGACACTAGAATTCTTATTTAAAATATTCCATAGTGACGATATAATTAGATATAATATACAACATTGCTGCAATTATCATTAAAACTGCTCACCGTAACCGCCATAGCCCCGAGCGGAATCCAAACTAGAAGTAGTAGAATGAAGTGCCAATAAATGTCGAGAAAGTTAACATCTTCCGCGCAGAACATTTCCAAATGATCCAACCACGGCCGTTCCTAAAATTGGATATTATGACGAATTAACTTACAATGGTTACAGATACAAATAAAAAAACACCTATAACTACGCAATCAAAATGATTCAAGTATTTATATATGGAACTCAATGAAAAAGCAAGCAGTTACAAATATTCGAAATCGTTACCATGAACTCTCGTTTTGTTATCCAGGGGAGAGACAACGCAAGTGCAACTAACCAAGATGCAATAATTAGCTTCGGTGCTGCTTGTTTGGTTACCCTCGCTTCACTGGTCAGTGCAGCCGCCGCCAGTCTGTCATATGACACTAACATCACTGCACCAACACCAGCTAAAAGAAGCGATGCTGGAAAGATATAACAAGTTGAAAATGTAGATATCATAGTTTGAGAAATAAGAAATTCGCTATTAGAATTAAATACTGCCGAAATGTATGAACATAGCAATGTGAGTACAGCAGTAACAGGAGTAAATGTAATGCCACATGAAAAAGAAAGAAAGTAAAAATATTTGATTGAATGAAACAACTATATAAACAACCGAAATATATGATTAAAAAGAGCTTGCCTTGCATGAATCCCTCGAACCTACATCCAAAATGTCTAAGAACGTAGTTCTGATAGAAATCCCTGACGAGCATAAACCAGGGGCAAAACACCAACGTCACCAAGTCGACAATAGCCAGGTTGCCAATGAGATAGTTACTCGCTGTCCAGAGCCATCTATTCTTTATAAGGATAATCAGGATGATGGAGTTGAGAAATATCCCGACGATCCCAACGAAGATCATAGCTGTAGTTTTGATTGCTATTTCTTTGACTGGCTTTACGTGCCA
>DWEM01000714.1:0-17291 GCA_018245935.1 Agara belti belti
CGAAGCGACACATCATGAGCGCTTGACACTGATATGGGATGCAGACAGCAGATTTATATGAACAAGTACAAATTATTGATATTTTACATTATCATTGAAACTAATATGACACATGAATATAATTTACCAAACCTAGAGCCTTAAGCTATTTTACGGACAATTTTACATACGTAAATATGAAATGAAAGTAAGGTAAATACATATTTGAATAGCCATTTTGCAGAATAATCGGATACAAATATAGATTAGGTACACAAATTAACTGCAATTGAAATGGATACCTATTTCGCGGGGAATCACATCGATAAAGCGTAGTTTTCTGCGAAAAGCAATATTTTGGTATCTAAGGTACGGAAGGTATGTTCCGAGTCTAAGTACACACAACCCACGTAAAGAAATAAAAAGATCTTCGCAGGTTTATCCTTAAAAATAATTCCAAGTGCAAATTGTATTACATACGAACAAACTTTCTCTTCCCATTTACAATTATTCATTCACTAATTGCGGTAATCGATGCAACTCACTTTATAAAGCTATTAGTTAATAGAGCAAGTCATTTGCGTACTGCATTAGATCATTTCTATTGTTCTTATTGTTATATCGGAAAAATATATACACAGTACCATATGACCGACGTGGGCAAGATCTATTCCTTTGTTCTTTTTTAATGTTCCACTATTGGACTGCAGTCTTATTTTATGAGAAGGTTTAAAGTCCTTTGTACCACACCGGTCAACTGCGGGTTGCTAAAACATCTCAGAAATATTACGGAGAACTCAGACGTAGGTACGCAAGGTTTCTCGCGAAGCTTTTCCTCATCGTTACAGCGAGTGATACCTACCGTATATTTGAAAACGCATGTAATTCGTAAGCTTAGGGTTGCGTGTTAGGACTTGCAGCCACGACAACCGACGTGGGAGGATAAAAACAAATCTAAACCACTAGGTAACTAATTATCGTTGCTAATTGACTTGACTGTCAATATTGTCTTAATAAAAGTCATTATCGCTAAATAATTATCGATCGCGTAACATAACCGTCGATATTTCATAACGGTTATTTGTATTCATGTTTAAAATTCAGGATTGCCCAAGTACCTTACGGTTTTTTCGCGGACACACTATTAGTATTAGAAGAAATATTAGGTAAACGGGCAAGTAACAGTGAGGAATATTAGGAATCAAAAGTATTAGTATTAGGTAAACAGGCAAGTAACAGTCACAAGTATTAGGTATTACAAGTATAAGTATTAGGTGAATAGACAAGTAACAGCCACAAGTAGTCGTTCCCGCCCGTGGATATCTGCAACCCGCCTCGAACAGGATTGCTAGCATCAGTCATTCCAATTATATGATATCTTCAAAAATCTATTAATAAATTAAGTACAAAGAAAAAATTGTTTACCTACTGTAAATATTATTGGCAACAACAATATTGAAAAAAATATGCTTAAGCGAACCATAACAAACATGTATTATGGATTTTCCGCTCCATTACTTACCATATGTTTCGATATCTCATCGATTTAGGCTACTTAAACAAAAAGAATAATATTATTTTTACTTTGTATTATAATACAACAGACTTTGACTACATTGTATTATTTTTAAATAGAGCGATGGTTATATGAGAACGTAAGAATGTACAAGACATTTGTTATTATAGTACCTATCGGTCTTGCGAGAAAGATTTAATTCGTTCTAAGTGTCTAAGTTGACTTGCTTTTCCACAGATGTCGCATTTATAATGCTCCAGAAGTCATGGAAAAATAGGCTTATTCCACACTAGCTGTTACCGACCCAATACAAAAGTTATTGCATGTTTAAAATTACTCTTATAACTTCTTAGCTCTTCAATGATTCCTATAAAAAAAATGCGTTTTTATGTAATAATTTTCTTGTGTTATTTACAAACGGAGACTCATCAACTATAATATTATTACTCAGCGTGATTGCCGACGTTCACTTTGCTGTAGATTACTTTTGTCAGTTTATCAAAAAGGTAAATTTTTAATAAATTTTAATAAATGAAGTTCACGTTAGAAAGGAACACATTATTCTTTTACGTAATATTGGTATAAACTATAGATATAAATAAACTATCTCGCACGTGCTTTAATCCAGAGCCAAGAAAATCGCACATTCCTAAATCTACAGCGTAACTAGTAACATTTTCGAATGTACATTCAAAACTTTTATTGCAATATAGGGTACATCCATATCTTAATAACCGACAAAGTTACTATAGTATAGTATAGCTTTCATCAGCTTTACGCTTAACATCGATGAAAATGCGGTATATCGCCAGGAAACAGACGTAGGAGAAAAACTATCGGCATTTTGAAATGAAACTGTCAATAGTTGCATTCGTTATTTCATTAGTTACTCTTAATTATGATCGTCTTAACAAAAGACAACTTCACCTTGACTGACAGTTTTCGGTAACGTTTATGCAATGTTGACGTCATTCGGCAAAACCTTCGACGTTATAGTTCGCCGAATTTTACCACGAACCATTATACAGAACGTTCATCTTAACTGGTCGTTTTTCCTAGATATTAACATTATTATTATTTTACAGTGTCATTTTTCGAGAATACGTATTTTTATTACATAACATCGATATGGCAAAGTTATTATAAAAAAATAATTTCCTTTCGATGCTGCACAAATATAATTTTCGTGCGTATGTTCAAATATCGCAGTGTAGCCTAGTATTTAATACGGCTAAAAATAAATCAGTAAAAGATGACAGAACGAGCGTCGCGCCGCTCTCTTTTATTGATAAACGAATTTACTTTTAGGTTTGCCCGCGTTTTTATAATCGCGTAGCGGCTCTACGGACTAGCTACACAGTTGTACCGACCATAACATGTGTTGTTGGCACACGACACGACTAAAAATAGTAAGTATTATTCAATCAGAATTTAATTTGCATTTATTGCTGAACCAGTCGATCAATATTCAATATCTCGTTTTTGACCATAAAATGTGTATATGTATAAACCCCTATGTTTATAATCTGTTAGATAACGGAGATTTTATTTTGTGATAGCTGTTTTTACAAATTTGACTCAAATGATACTATGTTATAAAAACATTTGAATGGCGATGAGTGTTCATATGATAATGTATGTTCTATAACTATCTACATGTATCTGTACATATCTATGTATAAAAAGAGACGAAGCAATGGTTTCCCTAAACAAGAATTATAGCTATAACGATTACTAGCAGTGGGTTACTTCACTAATAATAGCAAAATAATGAGTATCAACATCACAACTTTCTTCAAGTGAGCGGTGGAAACGTGAAGCAAAAACGGTTGGATTTTCCTTTAGATTAATAGAAATTAGTAGCGAACGTGTTAATGACGGTTCGAATGGCTGGCGGTGTGTATTTATGTCGGCCAGCTAGCACAGTAATTTCGTGGAAGCGGTCAACGACGCGCCGGTGGCGCCAGGAGGTGGCGCCCGGTCGGGCATTCGCGACGATCGATTTTTTTCTCCACATCACATGTATCGCGATAGTGCATCGCAACTTTCATGCATTCTTTCATTGCAATTAATAAAACAACACGTTCCAAACAACGTACTCAAAAAAAAATTATAATTACATTTATTGATATAATGTATTTCACTACAAGTCAAATATATGGCTATAATTTTTGTATTTTAAATTTTCCTTTTTCACGTAGTACTTAAATATCCTTATTGAACTATATTAAAAACGGTAAAAAATTATCTTAAATTGTAAAATAACATCAAATCGGAAAGCAAATGTTATAATTCACAAATTTGTTTGTGCGTGAATCAGAATACTTACATAAAAATAAAAGTAGTAGTTTCTCAATATAGTAAAAAGATATTAGTAATTTAGTTGACATCTTCAAACAAACAGATGATTCACTAGTTGTGTCGTGCACTAAGTTTATTGTTACGATAATGTACGACCTCCGCCAATACAGCACTTAGTAGACCGTTGGCACTAATCGCACAATTATAGTCTCATAAACTGTGAGATAAGAATTCAAGGACGTATTTTAATCGTTAGCAAGTTATACTTCAATATTTTGAAAATCAAGTGTGATAATAATGAGATTTAAAGATGAAATTAAAACTTTAAACGTATAAATGAAAAACTTAAAAAATGCTTTTTTTGTTTGTTACTTAAAGCCAAAAGTCGCCCACCGTGAGAGCTAGAGCTGTTTCTAAGAAAGAAAGCCAACATTTCTGGGAAGTGTAGATTCAGAATTGGTCATTTCATATTGTGCAACGGTAAATATCACGGAGGCGGAATTTTGTGTTAAAAAATCGATTGTCACGATGCTATAGCAAGGACCGGTGTTACGTCACGAAGAATTGTCGTTTGTCTATATGCCGGCCCAAAGGCACATACGAGGCAAACTATAACTGACCTCATGTCTGTAGGCTCACAAATCTGGTAATATTGTAGTCCTCGCTAAATTGTACCATTTCCATTTCCATAGTATTCCATATTGAAAAGTACAATCGGAATGCCTAATACGAATGGGGTTTACACGTGTCTACAAGATGTTCTACACGAGAAGCCACGGTCTCGATGTCGCGACAGCTCACGCGGATATTCGATACATCAAAAGAGATAAGAGGGTAATTATAAGATTAATGAAAGCGTATCCGATGACTTTTAAACTTTCTTAATGTTTCCATGTTCATTATTTTACAGAAAAAATATCATTAAGCACGTACCTACTTATAGAAATCAAAATCTAACTATAGGGATTTCGCGCAAAAAAATATTCTATTTGCACCATTTTTCTCATATAATTAAAAGTTTATATTCACATGTATACTTTTGTTCAGTAAAAGCTTTTGCGAAACAATTTAGCGGTTTTCTTTTATTGAGCCCAAATGTAGGATTCAAGTTTTGAATTCTGTATGCCGTTTGTTGTTACGTACTCATATGTGGTACTGCTGTTACATAAGATTATTATTGTAGTTAAGGTCGAGCGTCAACATCATCAAGTTTTTCTAATTCCCAATATCCTTCAGCAAATAATCGAAACGCGATAAAGCAAAATGATACGGGAACAACAAAATTCTCTTGCAGCGAAACAATGGATATCGATCGAAGAGTTCGTCCGCGACGCGGAGCTTTCCGTTCCAAGGGAATTTCGATTTAATGAAAACTGAAAATGATTATCGGCGTAATGTGCAATTTAATTTGCTTGTCGTAACGTTCTCGAGGTACGTCAATCTGCAGATTACTGTTTAAGAGGGTTCTAGACGCGAACGTAGAAAGTTGCGGCGCGACTGAACGGCGCCTGCGTATGTCCTGCACTCCGCATTCTCCTGTCCAAGCTTTAAAACACAACTAAAAAGCGCAAAATGTCTCCGTTCAGCTAAACAAAATATATCGCGATGTGCTTTGAGCACAGCGCTTCTTAAACTGCGGCACGAGCCTATTCTATCACCTATCACCTATTTAACATAAGGATACTTAAGCAATCACTTAAGAAAGACATGAATTCCTGGGCTAATTCGAGTTCTTCTCTATATTTTCTTGAGAAAACATGAGCCAGAAACTATCGCTAAAATTGAGATAATAAAAGGAAATATTTTTTAAACAAAGAATTCGCCCATATACTTTTAGAAGCGCTGCTCAATAAGATAGAGAAAATAGACAATTATCGCACACATCCAAGCGCGCACGCCTGTCCCGGCTAAGAATAAAACTCTAATGAATAGTTTGTTGCACCCAAACGCTGCCATTTCATAAAATGGGCTACAAAGTAGCTAACGCACTTGATAATAATCTCTTTGTTTTTACAAATGCCTTTGCTTATAAATTCTTATTGACATATAAAATATTTGACATTACATTTAAGTATAAAATATTACCGATCGTGTTAAAAAAAATACAAGAAGAAATTTCAAGAATTATTAATTTTACTTTAAATTAACTTTAACCGTTTATCACAGTTATGTGTTTATTTCACTTCACCATTTATGTATAATCGTAAAAAAGACGTGCGTCGGATGTTTGAATAGGTAATCTAATACACATAAACTTTTACTATAAAATTTTACATAATCATTGATCATATCAGTCGAGTAGGTACTAGCAATTAGTATGGACTTACGTACGTGTTTTGTGGCAAGAAATAACAAATACATTTACGTCCGCTCAGATCCCATGAAGTGTAAAAGAGATTAGTTGCGTAACAACAAAAGTAGCGAGCAAGAGAACATATACAACGATAGATGTATAAAAATTAAATTGACTCGGTTTATTAGGGCATTTTAAAAAGTGTCCTTTTCTTAGTCTCGGAACGTAAGCCGACGAGCTTTTTCATTCCTGTAAAGAATCTCCTTGAAGGAGGGAGGAATAAAACGAGAACTTTGATCAAAGCCTTTGTTCATGAGCTCAATATGAAACCTCGGCAAGCTAGAAAAGTTTTATCGCGGTAAAAATATTTAAGGTTTCTGAAATCTCTGAAGATAAAGGTCTTTATTATTTATATACTGACTGCTGTACAATCGAGAGCGTATTTTAATTCCCTTATGTGCATAAAACTTAAATGTTTAGAAACATTAGCCAGAAATGTATTGTTAAAAAAAAATAAAGGCGACTTTTAGCGTGCTCAATTGCGCAAGTGAACATTACGCGTTCGAGATATATTACTGTAGTATTGTGGTAATAGTGCTAATCTTTCGCCACCCATAGTCTCAGTGGCGTTACGAATACTAATCGTAAAGAGAGGGAAAACAACCAGCCAGAGCGGGGAGAAGATTTCATGAAAGAGAAGCCTTAACCTACATTACAAAATGATTACAAAGGAATGTCACGAAGTAGCAAAACACTGTTTGGATAATAGAGGTGTATAAACAATCGGCGGTAAGTGCGGTCGCGGCGCTGCGAAGCGGGTCGATGAACGACCTAGCTCTGCGCGAGGCTGCTTCCTCCGCGCGCCGCCTGGCGCCCCCGATATGTCTGCCACACTAGCGAATTACCAAGGAATTAATATACATCATTACGTTTTCGGGTCAGATGACTTAAAAACGTCTCCCAAATTATAACGCATCAATCCTCCGAATGCTACAAGATTTAATATTGGAGCGCGTGTAAAAAAAAAAAGACGACAGACGGCACGGTAATTAAAGCTATTAATATTCGGCTTCCATTTTAATTTGCATGAATAGGTTTTCGTACGTTTATTTTAATAAATTCCTCGAATACATTATTTACAGCTAAATCGCCGATTTAAATTTTTAAACCATTAATTAATATATACAAACATAAAAGTGGCCCGAATCCTTAATGCTCCTCGTTGATAATAGATAGTATTTTGATACAAATTTGTGACGTTCGTCCAGTATATTGAACGACCTCACCTAACTTATGCTGACAGGTTGTAACCGGACGTATCAATAACTATGCGAGTAATAATAATTACACGGGTGGCGGCGGTTCGCGGTACACATACCAGTTTTGGCGTTGCAAAACTCTCACTCGCGGATGTCGCATCTCGCGCATGCGACGCTTCATTACCAATCAATTGGCAGGCAGCAAAAAATATCATTTTCACTGTTCGTCGACGTTTCTAATGATTATATCTGGGTCAACGGAAATTTACGACTCGAGCGATCACTGAAAGCCTTTTACATCATTCCACGGCGGCGGTCACCTGGCGGTACCAGGATCCGATTCGTTCGAAACGGACGCTAATTGACAGGATTTTTTTAGGATTATTTTCAAGCTGCCAGCTTAAATGATATTAAAGATTCGCGATCTCTTAAATATTAATTCGCAATGCGCTATCAGATCTTATATTTCGATCGATTTGAATTGGTAATTGTGATTAGTTGCGACTACCTCGTGACACGTCGGTAGAAGGTGAAAATTTGTTGAATGACAGGCGCATTGGAGATTGTTAGGTTGATATATGCAAAACAAAAAAAAAACAAAAAAACCCCTCTGGGAATATAAGAGAAAGTATCGATAAAACAACATAGCGAAACGTTGCAGTTAAAAAATGATCAATAATAAAACCTGGCGTGGGCGCTGGCACGGTGCAGCGATAATTGAAAGTGCCATCACTTGCAGCCACTCCACGGAGACTGTACCAGATAGAATGTGTGTCAAGTCGTTTTCACGGTCTTGGCGTCCATCTATACAAAATCGACCATGACATGGGTGCCTCGCACGTTGCGTGGGTGGATTCGCGTACCATCTGTTCCAACTCAAAATATGTAGCACTTGGCTATAGCGCGGTATTTCTTTTTCTATTTGTACAATCGCTCCTAATACACACAGACGCTACCACTATCGCTAGAATAAATAGAATCTTTTTTATTATCTTGTCCTCGTCATAATTCCCGACAAGGCAATATTATATGGCGTTCCGATCACGATCACAATGAACATAGTAAAAGTACTACTAAACTTATGTCAATTTTCATAATGATAATGTTGTGCAATAATTTATGTGCGACGAGTTACCTCAATTAACATTTGCATATACAATATACGTAGATCCAAACGGTGTTGCGTCAGTTGCACAACATTTATACATTATCATTATTAAATATAGGTTTTGTTTGTTTATTGATTCGTGTTATAATTGATACTGCGACGAAGTTATCGTACAAAATGATATTCTTACTATTAGAGAAAAGCATTGACAGAAGCGTGTTGGATCAGATTTTGCGGTTTCAGTCGAGAGATTGAAGAATGCTATAGCTATGTTCGCTTCTATCGATATTGATCATTAGGAGTATAATTAATTACATTGTAATGGGACCAGTTCGTTAGGCAGGCGGTTTATAGAAGAAACTTGAACTAGTCGCGAATAAGTAACCTCAGTCGATACGAAAACAAACTATTTCGCACGTTACCGTTAAAATGTGTCGCCCGTGCCCTAATTCGTCCCGAGTTATGGTGTTGCGGAGCTATCGGCACGCACGGTGCATTATGCACTCTCCGAATGTAAGGTAAAATGCACTTTGGCCATTCTGTAAACGGCACAACGCGGTCGTTTCAGTTTCGTCACATCTGGACACTTTCTAAAGAAACTGCCGCGAGTAATAACTGCAAGACGCAGTCAGCCTTCCACTGGAAACATGCGATAATAAGGTATAATTGCACACCACCTCTGTGACTATATTTAGAAGCACTCTGGAACTAGCCGCGCATGCGACTCGTTCAATTACGTAAAGCGGTTGAGCCATTTCTAATCTAAAAATAATCGCAGGCTGTGCGGCCATCGGCGCCACTAGGATCGCACGTGAAAGTAAAGACAATTATTTCCAATCAAACTAATTAATTAATTAATTAACTCCATTAATATTGTGTAGCCTTTTGTTATACGATAATTTGAGCTGTTACATGGATGATAATAACATTTGATTAAAATTTTAGTGAACTCAAGACAAACCATATAAATAGGTATTAAAATTTGTTCAAACTTTTATAATGAGACAATGGTCATATGTTAGGTATTATAGTGTAGTAGTTTTTTTCACTTCTAAACCTATATTACACCTTACCTTACCTTACCTTTTATAAATAGTTGCATATGGATATTTTATAAATGATAGTGACGTTTATAAATTAATTATGTACTATTTATAGCCAATGGCATGTGGTAACTCTAATTATAATGTAATTGCTTGCCTTATAAGGAATGATTATGCGTATTTTTGCGTGAAATATTATTAGTTATAACTCGTAAGGTAGCAAGTCTCTGGATCCGCCCCGTCGCCGAGCAAATGATACCTTCCCTTTCCAACGGTGAGGGCGGGGGAAATTCACATCGTAGACGTGATTACC
Organism: Agara belti belti; assembly: GCA_018245935.1. NCBI lineage: Eukaryota > Metazoa > Arthropoda > Insecta > Lepidoptera > Hesperiidae > Agara > Agara belti. The sequence goes on from DWEM01000714.1 coordinate 9,813, forward strand.
GCCTGGCGCCGACGATGTCACTTGACCGCACAGTTTTATTTAAAATTCTCTTTAACTATTTCATAATTAATCAAATATACAATGTAATTGTTTAGTTGATAATGAATTATAGAAAAACGTTTTGTCAGCATTGGATTGAAATTTAATTTTCAGGTACATTCTATACACGTAGGTATAGTTTTCATAAAATAATGGATTCTGAGAAGACAAGACACGAAACGGCTAACCTAAGCGGCTATGTTGCGACCGTGACAAGAGTGCGTGGCGCGTCGCAGAGGTGAGATGCGATACGTCTAGTTCGATTTGCGTTCAAAGGGGCATAAAGGGGCAACGCTCGCGTGCCCGCGACACATCGTCTGCAATGACCCTAATTGCTATAGCGATCTGGGACACTGCTCTCTCTTAAATCAAACTCGAGGGCCCTAGAACCCTACTTATCGGCGCGACAACGTGTAGATCATCCGTCCTAGCGCGTGAACGACTCGCGTGCCTTATGCAACCGGAGCCAATGACCGCCCGGCTCGTTCGTACCGTAGTCGTATGTGGGATGGGATCAATCGAACGCAGCCGAGTTAATTTTATTTACTTTAGATTCCTATCGATCGGACGTTTTGTGAAAGGCGGGCGACGACGATATATCATCACAATTTGCTTACCGCTATTGCATCACGAGCGTCGAAATTTAGAAACGTAAACAAATTTATTTTCTATTCTGCGTACAATCAATAAGTTTACACCTCGGTGTGATTGATCGGATGTATTAATCGTCGGTATTCAGGTGTCCCGTCGACCGCACCCAGACGTGTGTTTAAAACCACAATTTATGTTAACCGAGTGTAGGTTTACAACGGTAGGGACGAGAGCGGGGCGGTGAACTCGCTCACATCCTGTGTCTGAAGACATTGATGTCGGCCAGCTATCTCTACAAGGAAATGTGGGCTTAAGAATCCATTACTGCCCGGACTGGTACATCACCACGGCTAGGTCAAATGAATGTCATCCGTTCCGATGCCCTAGTCCCGAACATGGAAAAGTCGTAAAACTTATACCATTTTTTTTACCGACCTTTTTATCCAGCGTAGGAATGCACACTCCGTCATTATTACATGTTTTACATTAGTAAACAACAATAGCAGTGATAAAAATAGAATAGGTTTGCATAATCTGCGGGTGATAGATAATCCTTAATCGTACCCGCATGTCTTTTTAATTTTAAATTTTCGAGGACATTCTCGAAACCGCACGAATGCTTCTCGCAACTCATGTTGTGCTAAAAACTTATTTATTTAAAATCTAAATTGCAGGGAGGGCACACATTCTGTGCATAATACGATCGATTGCAGAAAGCTTACTTCTTCCCACGGCCGCGTGGCGGGACAAAGCTGTAATAATATATGTAATTGTAGTTTGTCTGTTGGTGAATGTAAATTGTTTATTGCTAATGGGCGATCAGAATGCTGGTAAGTGTCGTATGTCGGTTGACGCCGCGGCCGCGCGATTCACCGAACCGGCGACTTCCTGTCACTGTAGGCATGCGCCATGAATAAACACACATTCTCTACGCCTCACTTTACTTACAGGAACACGATCTAACACTTCTACAAAATATGTGATCGATGTCATTAATTGTAATTCGAATAATCTTAGTTTGAAAATGTAATTGAAGACGATGAAAGGCTTAGACAAATTGATGATCGATAACGATGGATTTGATCTAAAACTTCTATTTAGAAAGCGTACATGTTAAACATATTTAGATCTTTTTTAATTCTCCATAGAGAGTGTTATTGTGATAACTTCGTACAAAACGACCAGAAGCCAACTGTGTTAAGTGGTGTTGAGTAAACAATAAAACCCGAGCAGTAAAATGTTACAACGTCGTAACAATAGGACACCTGGCGAGTTCTGAACGGGGGTTAAGCGTTAGAGATGCAATGTTTTCAAATACTTAGGGCCCATAAAATGTTTGCTCTGCTGGCTTGGGCGGTTTTATCCAAGACATCAAACAGACCGTTAAGTAAGCTCTGAGAGAAGCAGCCATTAGGGTCGATGCAAACCGGCTTTATTTTTCGGCAATACAGACGAGCAATTCGACAATGTGTTATTACAGCTCAAGATAATTTGTTAGAAGTACTTTACTTGTTTGTTTTTAATTAGCGCCCAAGTTTAGATGGATCTCCCTTGTTGATAAACGATACCGTCTTGATGGCCTGTGACCGCTTGTTAAAAAAATCCATCCCAAACAAGGACTGCTACAAGAATACGGTAGAAATATATATTACGTTTCTCCTGCGTTTTTCATTATAAACATGATTCGATCAAACAAAAAAATGTTGTTTAGGTATTGTTTTTTTGTATTGATAATGATGCCCGCTTTTAAAGAAGCCGATATTTACAACGTTATCGTGTAATTATAATTGCCAAGTATCGTATGATTTACTAGGAAATTGTATGACAATTTAATACTATCGGAAGTAATATTTTTTATATCTTCAAATTGCAATACGCAATAGATAAAGAGTTTTCCATTTCGACAATCAATTTCTATATCAGAAAACGGAGGCGATAATATCTCGTCTGCGACAAGGTGTTGTAAAAACTCGCTTGCAAACGGGACCTTAGCTAAGTGCCCGTGTAACAGCGGCACGATCGACACATACAAAAGCGGTGGAACCTCGCTATTTTAATATTTGTCTTACAATTTGCCTGTTTGACTAGGAAGCATTTTCCTGCAAGTCCATCAGTTTTAACCAGAGTTGCGGACGTGCACGTTTCCACATAATTGTTTATGCGAACTTAGAGAATATTAGATACGGATTGCGTCAGTAATTTCAAATAATCGCGATGACGTTAAAAGGTTCGTTTTGTTTGTGTAAAAAATTACACGAAATTTAAACTGTATATAAAATGTAATTGGTAAGATTGTACCTATATCTTTTTTTAAGAGCTAACTTAAATCTTTTCTTATGAGCGCCTTGCTCTACTGACCGAAATAAAGTTTTATTAATTATTTATAATTTATTGTGCGTACCATATTTTCAAGAGAAGGGGACTGAAACTGTTGTGTAGCCAAATTTGAAATTTCATTAAAATATATTAGTCATTAGTTCCCTTTCTTTTTTTATTGACACTACTAGTTATTACGATGATTACCTAACACGTAATATACAATAAACATAAGCATGTTAATTTAAAAAAAAAACGAAATATTTTTTATGCCATATCAGTATTACAGGGCGTTATTGATAAAGTAAAATTCGTTAAATATTATAAAGAAAAAAAGAGGAATAGGTTGTTGCACTGGTGTCTAAAGTAGAAAATGAGCACACATACAAGTATTATTATCATTGGAATCTCTCAGCTGCTTACATATCGGAGTTTTGCGAAGTGTTAAAAATGCGACAGTGAGCAGCAATAAGGCTCAGTGTTTGTTATAGTTGACCTCGATAGCGTGGCAGCGAGCAATTCGTGCGAAACGCGATGCACTTTTAATTACACATTTCATGGCGAGTGGCGACCGATTTATCAATCGTCTCACTATTAACTTTCTACCTTGTAATTTTAAGCTGTCCGTACAAATATTCGGCGCGCTCATTTAGGTACACGGTAGTACCTACTAAGCATCAAATTAAGTAACTGTCGAAATAATTTATTTCGTTCACACGTCATACCCACACTACGTCCGTAACGCTATCTAAAGCTCTCATTTGGTTAAAATGTATTTTTTCGTGGAAATTTCATATTTTTCCGCGAAATAGCTTGCCTATATCACTCTCCAGCTTTTCGACCATGTCCATACCAAAAATCACATCGAACCATTCCTCCGTTTTTACGTGAACGAAAGACAAAACGAAAACACTTTGGCATTTATAAGACTAGTATGCAAGATGGATAACAAATATTATAACAATTGTTAATGCTTTATCGACGTATATTTGAAATGTATATTTTCAGATTTGTAACTCGAACGTGTGTGTTTCCAAAAGTTTCCTAAAGCATATGTTTTAAACATAATATTAATACAGTGAAAGATAATAACGCGCCAGTTAAAAAGAAAAAAAATGTCATATACAATATTTAAAAATAAAAAAAAAGCTTGAAGTCCGCCGCTATAGCGCCAACCGCGTTAGTAACTATGTCCATTTTTGCTCTCTAGCTGTATTCTCACGGAGTGTAAAAAATGGTACTGTATACAAAGGACGAGTTGGCTTTCCCTATTACTGTTTATACAATAAATTACAAGGTAATTAACTTTGTCCAATATAAAGAACGCTCTGGGATATTTGTTATCTATACAAACACTGTTTAAAACTTAACTGAAATATTAAGGCTCACATCACTAAAGTTAACTTGATCGAATAACATAGAAAACAGAAAATGCAAAAAAGAAACTTTTCTGTATCCATTCGTTGGTAAAGCACTACCACCGTACACGAAAATATAATAAACACAATTCTCATTATTTCTGAAAAAAATATTTAGCTGTCAAACAAAATGAAAATGGCTTTATATAATATGTAGAATATTTGTTCTGCAATGTAAACCGAGCTTAAGCGACGCGGCTCGCTTACTGAATATACAAATGAATAACGAATCATATAACATGAATAAATTTGATTCGGCTAAACGAGCGTGTTAGTGCCGTAATTGAATATAAATACAAAATAAAATTACGTAATTTGTACTTTTCATACATCATTAATTTTGCTAATTGAAAGAGTGTTACAAGCGGCGTAGAGATCTGCCGCCGTCAGTTTTAGTGGTTTATTTGAATAGTAATTGAATTTATAAATGGTCTTTTCATCAATCACTCGATATAGCATAAGATAAGATTTAACAATGATGTATTTGGCAATAGCAGATACAAAAAATATATATTACAGCTTCCGACTATAAAAAAGGCTGAAATTACTAATTAAACTACTATGGTGCCGATCAAGTTAGTAGACAGATTAGTGTAATGTTTTATTGTTTATCTTAGAAATGTATGCGGTAACTGCGGTTGAATTTACATATGGCCCCTTTTCCCGCACCCGGGCATTCTTTCTGGACAATTGTTGCGGCGGGAAGATAATTTTCGTACCCACCCATTCATTCAAGCGAGAATTATACGAAAACTGTAACAATACAAATTTCGTCACGGTTGGGTATGCTGCTAGATAACTTATTACAGAGTTGAATATATAAGATAGCTTTTACTGCGAATTTATGTATAATACCTTTACGAAAAAACTGTTCATGAGTTTTCAGGTCCAGCGATGAAAATTTAATAAAGCAGGTGATTATTATTATTCATAAAGTGTACGAAAGATCTCGCTTTTTTTTAAATAATAGTCCAGGGTTTGCGGGCTCACCTCCTGAAAACCGATGATGCAGCCTACAACGTAGCACACTTGCCTAACAAATAATAATAATTATTATTATACACTCTTGTTTTGCAGAGTACAAGGATGTACTTATTTTTTGAAATTAAAAAACTATAATCACAAAAACATAAATTGTTCCTTTTATAACAACGCTAACGCTAAGCAAAGCTGACGGTTCATGACTAGTTATCACTAAAGGGAGAAAGGTTGTAATTAGCTATTACTATGACATTCAGTATCTACAATATTAACACACCGTGCGCAGAGCCTTCATGTTAAATCAGATTTAACATTTCGGCAAACAGACGAGAAAGTTTAATGTGGACTGATCTCTAGGGGCCAGACAATGTAATGCGAGTAGGTAACTTTACACGGCACCAACACTGCCACAATAACTTAGTTATAATTATACTGGTAGGTAATAATATATGTACATTCCATTTTACTTCATTAATTATGAAGTACTGTATTACGTTCCAAAGTACGTATCCGATGTGTTCACACCTACGGTATGGCTAATATCAATATTAATATTATTATATTATTGCATAACCTTAAAAGAAATACATTATTAGCCAAAATATACCAATTTTTGGCGAAATTAGTGAAAAAACTTTTGAGTGCAACTTTAATTGATATTAATCAGAGTACTCCAATGGATAACTGAGCAACAGCGATAGACGTGTAAATTTCAATAAGATTGCACATGAAAAATTGTTCCAATATGCTCTTACCTCTTGTTGAGGTGACAGAACAGTGCATTTCAAAAGTATATATAAGATTTAATCAATCCTAGAGAATGCTGTGAAAAATTCCAACTGTGATGTCCAAATTATGAACAACATTGCCACCCACATTCCGGTGTCGGCGACAAGCCTGGCTATAGCTAAAACGAGCCACCTTGACATCACGTCTAATTGACGAAAAAGCAAAATTAGCCGATGGCACAAACAATGAGACTGCTTTAGTAATCCTATTCATATTCAAAACATAGTGGGAAAGCAATTCCACGAATAATGCAGAGTAACTGAAATCATCAATTTCTGTGTTACCATTGTAAGAAAAGGCATCATTTTGCAAGGGGGTCTAATTGTAAAGTATGCAATAAATCTAAGTTTTAAGCCATTCCCATATGAATAATTAACAAAATCCTTTTAGACTTTTTTACATAAAAATGGAACAGTCCGACACAAATTTTAGTGTTTATAATATTAAATACATATACAGCAAGTAATGCATAACAAGAATCATTATTTTCTATCGCAACCCACCATCTAAGTTTATCGTTAACATAATATTTCGCATACCGTTTCGTCCTTCACGGACCGTTGCTATTACAAAATGTATCGAATTGAATAGGTACATAATATGCCAAAGTAAATTGCATGAAGCCATTGACAACAATATTTACAGTCACGGTTCTGTGTCGTTATCATTGACGCGCCGGAAGCATTCTGAGGACGTCTTTGTTTGAACAGTAATCAAATATAATTGTTGCGAATAATAACATGGTGCAGTCAGGTGATTCGTCGTCTGTTACTAGACACAAAAATGACGCCATTCAAAACGTTGACTACTTTGTGTCTACGAATTAATATTTGGTTCACTCCATACAGTGCATTCTTCGTTTTCCTGATTATTTATTAATTATTACCCAAAATTAACATTTATTTGATTAATATGTGAATACCTATCATTGGATTGGAAGTTAAAGCCCAGTTAAGTGGCGCCAGATAATAGGATAACAGCTGAATGTATGAAGCGCTACAAGTGATATTATAATTAATGCCTAAACGATTCGCAATGGAATTATTGAATATTCATAAGCATGGGAAAATGCAGCAGATGAATGTGTAAATCGCGGGAATTGAATGCCTAATAGGAAAGTACGGAAGTAATGTTCAGTTTGCAGATTGGCGATTTTATACCTTTATATAATACTAGTAGACCCGACCACGCGTTGCCGTGGTACAAATAAGTTACAATAACTTTATCTCATATTTGTAAAAGTCCCGTAGCTCGATGTTCGTCCGACAAAGCGTTGTTCTATAAAAAAAGTATTGATCATTAATCGAGATAAAAGCTATCCTATCTTTCAAGTTGGATCGAACTG
>DWEM01000715.1:0-17287 GCA_018245935.1 Agara belti belti
AATGAAACATTTCGTAAGCACACATAATATATCGTAGACTACACCTCATTTACAATCAGGCGAGCTCGTAGTCAAATGCAAGTCTATAATACAACAAAAAAATAGGAAATAAAGCTTATTAACACCTTAGTTATACTTTTTACTCTCATAGTGTAGTACGTCAGCCTAACTCACCCTTCAAAATGGATATCCACAACGATACTAAGCGGTAAATTTACTTACCTGAAGAAAGTTACTAGCCAGCAGACAGCAGCCACGAGTCGTTTCTACCACCCAGGACCGACCGACCTCGAATAGGATCCCAGGAATAGCATTGCTAGTATCAGTATTTTTTGTAAAACGTTGCATAGGCCTTTACCATCATATGAGATTTTATAAAAAAGATGTCCATCTTTTACCATCTGTCTGTCAGCCTAGGCAATAAAAAAGTTAGTATAGTTAGTATTGATTGGTAATAGACTATCAGTTAGTTATAGTTGTACCCAAACTGTAACTTAATATATAATAATATTATTATCTCCAGAATTCAAAGCGTGACAGCATTAATCAGCTCGTCTCTGCAATAGCTTACGGAATCATTCGCTCTAATCCTACAGACGTTGCTCTGTCAAAGCGGTTGAATCGTTACAGTGTTTAGTTGCATAAATAGTTTCCATTCGCGTTACTAACAAAGTGGTCGGACACTTTGCAGAGTTAGTTCAAGTAGTCCAGTAAGTTTGGGCTTCTGTCTGCTATGTGTGGCAGAGTATATTAACACTGGAATTAGGCCAATTCTTCTCTGAGGTGTAGCGACCGTGTAAGTCCAATTATATTTTGAATAGTCTCATTTGAGATCAGATCTAGACGTTTCTGAACTGCAGTCTTCAAATTTTCTTTCCATTTTATTGGGGTGATCAGGGAGAAGCCCTTCGATGGCTTTCCTCTGCGCTATTGGAAACTCGGGTAACCTCCGTGGCCCAATACACCCACTCTTTACGGCAATGTGCTTTATATATCATTCTTTGTATGATGACCTTTCCTATCCTGGCACCTAGACTAAGATGGTAAACCATGGCCATAACTATTCTCATTCCGACACGAGATCTGCGAAGTACAACGGTATCTTTGTAAAGGGGTTGATGAGATTTTTAAATAGTTTCAGAAGAGTAATAAAATCAACAGAATAAAACCAGGTTGAGCTCGTCGACGTATCGGCGTGAAGCGATCATTACAATAACAAAGGGCTGAATATTAAAATACGTTTGTTTCCGTGTCAAAAAATTAATATTAACGATATCTTCAACAATGAAGTGGAGGCCAAAAAAAAGGGAATAATTTATGCGAGACATTTCTTTTGACGCCTTTGTTTCGTGCGGATATCCAATTTAATTGAATTATTTCAGTGGCGTATCGTTGGATGGGCGGTTTTTTTGTCTTGCCAGTGATCTATGCGAATAAATAGACGAACTTTGTTAGGGTAATTTTTGAATGTTTGAAAAGTGCAGTTGTTTTTGCATACCATTCCAATAACAGACAAAACCATTGCAGGTTTTTTACGTTAATGTAAAGTAGGTCTTTGATTGGACTTAAGTTTTATGGTAAGATACAATGGCTGCCCCTACCAAACTACGTGGAAAAGCCTGGAGATTTAATTCCTTAACTTTCCATGCAGTAGTGGCATAAATAATGAAATGTGCAGTCGGGCAGGAGAGTTACATATTCTTCTGTTAAGTAAATCCAAATTACAACATCAGCACGGCAAATAACTGCGAAGCTGTGTAAATACTGCGTGTGAGAACGAGGAGTGCTGTTTTTTTCGTCGCCGCGAACGCAATTACCGATTAACGATTACGACGGGCTGTCGATCAAACCAGCCATCGACCGACCGCGGACAATCTGGGAACTGGAAAAGAAATAGATTATCTGTGAAATGTCAAAGAGGAACGCCGCGTATGTTCATAGTAATAATAATTACGGCCAATTCCACGCAAGGCTGTCTGATTCCAAATTAGGTAATCAAATGCCCTTGTTATGGTAACCGGATAACTGATAACCGTACATATATATCTACTAACTCCTAAATAGATATTTTAATTACAGCTAAACATAGAACAGACAAATATTCTCATCACACATATGTTACTTCTGGAAGGGAATTGAACCCATGACCTCCGGTTTAGCAGTCAGAGGCCAATCAAAATTATGAACCGAGAAAATATTGAAATCAAAACACAAACAAAGCCAGTCACCACATACGTTATTAGACAATAAGCTTACATTTATCTCATTGCCAATGGAGCAGAATGGAGAAGTATATTCACTAAGACTCAATCATGCAGTAACTAATGGTACTACAACCATATGCATATTCATACAGCGCAAGAAGAGTATTTATTCCGATATTGTAATTAGCTAATGAATAGGCAGAAGCATTTATGTAACGTTTAAAGTATCAGCGTAAAAAACAGTGCACACTTTTTTGACGACTGGCCATAGAATCAATGTTCATATGTATATTAATAAGCGTAAAGGAAGCAACGCGCTCGTGAGCCCTTGTGACGGTTCGCGTTCATGTAGGACGTCGCAGCGATATTCGCCATAAAAATCCGGTATCAATAGATCTGCTCCGATTAGAGGCAGCTGGTCATCGCGACTGTTCGTACCAATGGGTGCCGTACGACCGATACGTGAACGCATGCCCCACGATGTATCCGAAACCTTTCACGCAATTCCCTCCACTATCACCTCGACACAAGATGTAATGTTGCGCTAACAGCTCGTGCGCCCAATCGGTCACTTGTGTTGTAGACTGTCAAATTCGATTGAATGGTATTTTATTAAGAACCGGTTAGAACCAGTTCGGACCCCACGACACGTGGTCAAATCTTTTGTCATTCAAAGCATTAGAGTTATCGCTTGTTTTGTCCCGCGACGTATTATGTTTCTTTGATGATTTATATATTTTATATGATTTATGTCGTTCGGCAGCTGATAGGATGAGGTCAGAATAGGTTTATAGGAACCTGGATGAGCTTCATATTATGTTAGCATTACCTTTGGGTTCCATTGATTACAAATTCCATGGTATCAACCAAATTTGTACAAATATTACATACCTACATGATAATTTAAGTGCAAATTGCTTTATTTTTTCGTTTGTGTTTTTCAAATGTCGATGAATGTAGGTACCGAAGGAGACCAAGACTGTTCTATCTCGACCAAACAGGACATTGGCTAATGGGGAAGTCAAGAGTCTCCGAAAGAAGCGTGTATGCATGAAGAGCGATATGAATGTAGAAGAAGTAGCTACGTCAGGTTTCTAAGGACAAAGCTATTGGGACTCGGTGCTATCTGCCTACCCCGTAAGAGACCCGGCGTGATGGTATAATAATGATACCTTCTACGTACCCATTAACAGTTCGAAATTAGATTTTATTATTTGTTATTTAAAAAATACAAACGTTGCTACAATTCCCTTTAAAGAAGATAAAGTACAATTAGTAATACTAATCCACATTAGATCTATAACGTATCAACGGATGTGACGGTTCGGAATTTCGCAACCCCCGTCCACCCCGAGCCACCCCCGGCGGGCGCTCCCCATGAATCAGTAATGAGTAAATTAACGCCATCTATTGTTTAGAAATCATGTTTTTTATATCGGAATATTAATAATCGTCGCCATTGTCTCGGGTTTTGGGGAACGAAGAAAAATGTTCTGTTCAGAAGTAAACTGGGGGGGGCACGGAGTTTGATTTGATTGATTTTAGCATTAATTTCAATGAAAACAATGGCCGAGGATGTTTTGGACGTCGCCAAATTGCGTTTGAGGAAGTTCCAGGTGGGGTGGGGGCGAAAAGTAAATTGGAAAAAGTTGCTTCGCTTTGGTCATGTTTTTAAGAACACTTTATAGAAATGACCCCGCCGTGACTCCCATAAGTCACTTCCTCTACGCCCTCATTCTTATTCACTCTTACTTCTCTTTCATTAAGAAGCTATAAACATTCGATTGTTTTATTATTTTAATAATAATAAAGTACGCCTAGCGCTCGATCACTTAGATAATAAGACAGAACTAAAAGCGGTAATTTAAGATAATACACGCAATTATGAGGCAGAAACCAATTAAACAGAAGCTATTACGCGGCGTGCGGTGTTCATGAAATTCGTCAATTACTCAGAATTCCGAATTCGTCCGATCGCACAATACCCCTCTTAATGGGTACATACAAACAGATAGGGCCTTGTACCGATAATATGTCACAAATCATCTTCTATACTACACAAAGTTTATAATGAATTGACATATTCTGTACACGTGTTGCGCGCTCCGTAGTAACACGCGACGACATATGTCACATGCATGATTTAGGGACAATCCAAATCCAACCTTACCACTGCTGACTTGCAGTTTAATTTCATTCGAAACGGGAACCGTTTTAGTTTGATCGGCTCCAATGGAATTTAGCTCTTATTGGTCCCAGTTGTGAAGTGATTCCGGTTAAGACGTTGGATCTGTAAGTTCCATTATCGTGTGAAGCGACAATTCTAATAAGAGGTGTAATACGCAAAGTGGCTGTTATTAGGATCGATGTTAATGCATCGACCGTTTAGGCCTCGATACCTGGAAGGTGCAGCTTACTGTCACGCAGTAAAGGTACATTAGATGATGAAATAAATGTTATTTACATTGAATGGGCAATGATGGGAACATTTACTGTTGATGTCTGGACAAAAGTATAATTATAAATAGTCCATTTAATATGAACAACTAAAACCGCTAGCAGCGAATAAAGAGAATCCTATTCAGATAAATAAGGAAGCGGAGAGAGGTGCCTGTTTAAAATGTTAGTCAGAGTCGGTGCTGAGAACTGATCACATAATTAAGAGCGATATTGATAGCTCTCCCGATATTTCCAAGATAGAACGTGATGCAATTACCATGTTTGATGAGTTAATGTTTTATTTATAGGTCCGTAATTAGTTCGACATGTACCTACGTGAGTCGGACCATCAATATTAATTTGCCATTACAATAACTGCTCAGAGTGACGGCTGGAGGCGGTGAGGCGGATAATTGAAACTCGATATATTTGCGTTTCTAATCATTAATGCTGATTTATGCCCGATGTGCATAAATAGATAAAAAAGATAGAAAATCAGCATAGCAATGTAGCTAGTAATGTGATAGCAATTTTTATGATCACATTTGATATTCATAAGCGTGTGTGGTAACAGTCATAGAATTTCTTGGGAATCATAAAGTCGAGTTCAGTAAGTTTAATTTGATAAAAAGTGTCATTAGGATAATTTGGAATAAAAACCTGTGACTCATTAAGTTAGTGAGCAATAAGTGATAAAGATAAAGGAAACACTAAATAAATACTAGATGTAATGATTATAAGTCTGAACCACAATATTTTTCAGTCTATATAGCTCCAAATATTTTTTTTATAACTTAATCGTAGAATATGGGTGTCTTACAATAACGAGAAAATTAAATACAATAAACCTCTAAATGTTTGAAAAAAAGATTCTGGTAGACATAACACAACGATACACTGTAATCCAAGTGAGTGCAAACCCTTCAATATCCGAGGAGAAATAAATATTTTACAGAGACCGCGATCAAATGGCGCAGCTAGTCTTACCAAACAATCATACGATTCAGAACTGAACGTTTCAATTTTAAGAGACAGCTCTATTTCGTGACGGATTACGTTTAAAATCACCACGACCATTGGAACGTTCGGTTTGGTTCGTTTGGTTCATTTTGAAACCGAATACTAACGCTTTTCTTCAATAAGACATTTCGAAGACTCCCAAAATATAGTAGAAACAGATGCGTGTTATTTTATTAAACCTGACATATTCTGGAAGCGCCACAAAGAGTCGACACACACAAAATGAACGCTACGATATCGCTTCTAACTGTATGTTAGAACGAGACGACGATACTCAAGCGATCGGGAGCGAAAGAGTCAGCGGATATTGTTTACAGAGATATCAAACGGCAATTTAAGTTGTTTCAACACGGTGTGTCACTCCTTCAGATTTTTCAGACTGAGTCAGTTATGTAAACCGCTGACTAAGAACGCGAGTAAAGGTACAGTATGATATCTTTAGAATACTTTAATCGGCTCCGCGTCTTTGTCGAAATTGTTATCAACTCGTCAGCGTTATCTTTTGATTTATGGAACGAAGCATCAAAGTTCGAAGAATAGGCGATTGCGTTAATCAAACAACGTGCCAATTTAGTTCTTATAATTATATCAATCTCGTCTACAATGGCGTGCGATTTCATGTCGGATTCCTGCACAATGCGTCGCCGCCCGTACAGCGTTTACTTAATAATGCCAGTGACGTCAGTTGTAAAACCGAAAATTGCCGCGTAAGAGAAACAAGAGTTCGAAAATAAGCGAGTCTTTGAAGATAAATAATTTATCGCTTCACTAAAACCTGCATAAGAAAGAAATGTTGATAAACTTCGAACATTAAATATGTAACTGTTGACGATCGTAAAAGATGGAAGCCAGACGTAGTACATACATAAATATCACTTCGTAGGAAGTATAACTTTTATTAGTCCGCCGTCGTACTTGCGTTGAGTAAATTAAAAAAGAATTTCCACGGTCGATTTGCACGGGAGCGCGTTCGTTTGATGTGTTACCCGTTGTCCGGGGGACGATCGGCTCGAACGGTCGCGTCGATTTTTCAAACGCATCGCCCGAGAACACGGCAGCGTCGCGATCACCGCGGACGTCGGCGATTTTATCGGCATCCCGTGCGCGAGCGTCGGTGGCGCGACCCGCTAATAGACTCGACAGGTGCGCCGCGGGGTGGTCTAATCGGCCGAAGACTTTTTTTGTTTACGTTTCACGAATTTATCGCATACGTTGACGTCTCGAGGCGCACGTTTGATTCATGCCCCGCGCTGTCGCTTTTTAATACTGATTTACAATAAAAACAGAACCGTTTCACCGGCGATTGATGTGAGTTATGATTAATGTCGAGCCTTTGATGTCGGCCGCTATGAATCTATCGAGTTGCCTTCTGAATATCGACGCTCGGCGTGTATAAATAAACTGTGCATGTGCCACCGGCGTCTTCGTTTTAGTTAATTATGAGGTTATTAAAGCGTTGCCGACTGTCTAACAGACTTCACTGGATATTACGTTTCTCGTCGCGAACGAGGTTTCGATAACGGCGCGCCAATGGCGCGTTGCTTTTTGTTATCTCTCACAATCAAAATAAGCTGCCGCTTACATTCGCCTGTTCCTAGCTATTCTGTAAGCGGTCGATATACTCATTACAATTCATCAAGTGAACATATTTTGTTCTCGGCTCTGATAACTTCTAACAGTGCCAATGTTCATTAATTCGCCGACGACACGTTACTGTGTAGCGGCAAATAAAGCGACACGTTTTACATTTGGATACATGAAAACCTTATCGGCATCCCGACACGCTACATTGTCGCCGCGCGCACGATCAGAATTACGATCCTCATTTTGGCCGCCGTTAAAATTAGACTAATCAGCATCGAGTACAAAGAATCACATCGCTTTCATCATCGACACGATGATGTTTACGCGCCATCTTCCGAGAACCGCCGTCCGGTATTCAATACTTGGAAATAAATATGTGAGTTTGACATTTGCTTTCATGTATACGCTTGCGTGTCTCGCGTGTAATTACGGGGTTCACGGCGGATCGCTCGCCTTATCCGTCTGGATATAGGGTTCGGTTTGTGTAAATTTTTCCCGCTCAGCATCTCTAGGTTTTTTGTTATTAAATTATCGTGCGTGGCGATTTCAGAGATGATAGGTTGCGTTTGATGGGGCGTCTGATTGCATCTCTTGTCGACGTTTCGGATCCGTTGCTTTCTCTTTGATTGACTGCGATTAGAGGCGCGTTTGTCTTGTTTGACATCTCGCTCGGGTCAAAGGCAATGAGTAATTTCACGGCCGGGCTCCGTTTCACTTCCGATTCCACTTGAAAACTATCATTGAATTCTCCATGAAAAGTAGACACTACTATAGCAATAATAATAGTAGGCATTCATTATTTTGTCAGTTCATTGGTGGAGCAGATGTCAAGTAAAATTGGCAGCAAGGCAACGATTCTGTTGGCAAAGTTCGCGCGTACCACATTTGCCAAGTAATTGAGGATATAAATGATATCGATACATGTCAATATAGTTTAAAATTGTCCGTATTCCGTCCGTACATCATTAGTCATGTGGGTTCAAAGATAATTCACTACCGAACGGCCGCGAGTTTACGACGGCCGAAACCTAATAAGAGAAACGCGTGCGTGAACCAAAAATAACAAAATTAAAATAAATCGAACGACAGACAGTCGTCATAAACTAATTTTGAGTGTTTTCCTTTTGGTGTACACAAAAATAGCGTCATCACTCTTTCATGTCTCGCGCAGGAGTGACGTTAAGAATTTACAGTTCGGGATTTAGTACAGCGCCATCTAGCGTTTATGATGAAAGTTACAAGAAAGGTGTTTGATTTATACGCCCGGCGCTGTTAACATTTACGTTTGAAAAGTGTTTGATTACTGTTAACGAAAACGACAGCGAAATTCAGTATTATCGATAATGATCGTTAATAACTCCCACGATTTTCTAAAATTTTTCATCAGTGTGGTAAAAATTTCTAAATATCGGCGTAGCTAGCTTATCCATATCGAATATTTTTAAATTTTTCTAGCAAAAGTTAAATGAAAATTGCGTTCCAATCAAAACCAATTCAGAGAAGCCATAATAAGAAAAGTTGTTTCATAACTGAACCGAACGTTTATCGGCAGTGATCAAAAAGAAATCGTGTTTTCGACCACCCTTCTATCGCCAACTTAATTAAAATTGAATGAGATTTGAAACAAAAAAAGAACGAAAGGTTTGGTAGACGATTGGGGTTAATAAGAAATGGAGAAAGTCACAGAGTTCTTTCTGAATAAATATTGTGTGCGAAATAAACGATTCTTTGAAGGCTTTGTGAGAATTTCTAATATTTTCATGCGACCGATGTTTAACAATCCGTTCGGAACACTACGGTTTCTTCCAATCATAAAAGTTTTTGCACCGGCCGTCAAACCGTACAAGTTGAACTCCGTTACCTTATTGTCAATGAATACGGAAAGTTTGTTTCTTTCCAGACTGTTAGCAGAAAATGTTTTTCAAGTTACAACTCTCGCCACGCTTAACTAGAAACAAACCCAGCTTAAAACGTGTTCACGTGTTATAACCTCGAAGGCTTTGCAAAAATCATAAAAATATACGTATTCTCTGTATAAATTTATCCTAACGACAACACCGAGGAGTAATTAATCCGAAGCGCTTCAATAAAAACTATCTCACAAAGCGGCGAACGAGCTGCCGAAAACACTCGATGTCCATTCAAGTGCACGGAGCTCACGCACTGCAGATTGAAAGAAGCCTGCAACAGAGTCCTAAATGCCTAAATGCATCCATTCATCCGCAGTCATTACCGTATTGAATCGCCAAATTTCTCGCTACTACTGAATTGGAGGACCCTTTTGTTTCTCAACGACGCCTATTTCATTTGCTCCGCTGGAAAATTCAATGCACGAAAAATCTTTGTATGATCCCACTAAAGAAGTCTTTCAGCGGGATCGGCAATGTTTACAAAATGTCGGCTTTCAAATTATTCATATTAAGAGGCGGAATTCCAAATTTTGATAGAGATATTTCAAAATCCTTGCTTTGCGAGTAAAATAGATCACTGAAAAAAGATTAACAGACTTTCGGCCGCACAAAGTAGCTCGCTGCAACCGTTAATGCGCCGAAATTCTAGACGTTTCAGTAAAAATGTGTGCAACAATTCTCGATGCAGATGCATTCGGGAGACAACGAAAAACCAATTTTGGTACGACAGACATTCATAGAATACTAACCGTATTTTTATACACCCGAGAACGACACGAGAACAATTGCTCCCATTCGTCTAACATTATCACAGTAACTTTACATCCGCATGTATTGTGTCACGTCGCTAAAGGCGAATAATTCCGAGATGATCCGTCTTGATAATACAGAATTTATCACTCAAATTACTTTCGGAGTCTATGCACTCTCCCAGTGTCGACGGATACGCGCGTGGGTGGTAGCGTTTCGACGATGGTCGGCAAATAAATAGCTAAATTGATTTTAATGCAGCGTCACTTCCCTCGCCCGCCTCTCCGACGGGCTCAGCTCCATCCATTACGGCCGTCGATAATACTGATTGATTGACCACTATCAATAAGCGACGCCATTTGAGACCATTTAGTACAATATTGCTCGATAAGCACTCGCCTTGTCTATTCATGTTGTTTCGATAACAACTGTCAAATTGACGATTGGATACACGTATGGTATAAAAGAGCTTTTTATTAGTAAAAATGTTGCAGTAAACAATAATCTAACCAACAACACTAAAATGTAACAAATGTAAAATAAGGGTAAAGTTCTTATCTAAGAATCTTGGTCTCTTAAAGTACTGAAATTTAAAACTGGGCCAAGTTCTGTCCACATTTATTCTAAATTATTTAGATATAGAACAGTGACCCAAGGGTGACCTATCATCACACCTTTCTTGTCTTTAGGACGCATAACTAAGTTTGTTGAATTAAAAATTCAATTAATTGCATATATTTACTCCCTTTTTTCGGCGATAACTTTGCCTTTCCACTGTATTTTTTACTCAGCAAGTATTTTGCTGATCTGTTCTCTATCGTCTATCGTCTGGTCCGTCGTCGAAATACTTCTAAATAAATTCGTAATTTCACTGCGTGTGTTAGGCCGAAACTTTGGACTGACGCACTGCCGTTTGCATAGATAACAGTAAGATTTTCTCAGTAGTTCTTAGAAATGTCTAGATTATACTGTTGGGGGCAACGGCCTATTAGTGGTCACAGTTACGCTTATATACCTACTTATCTCCTTCCATTAATTTTGAATCGACCAAATCAGATATCTAAGAACCGTGATGAGAGAATCACAAGTTAATATGAAGAAAGAGTTATATTGTTTCTGGTGCTCGTAAACCGTGATATTTATTTAGTGCAAGGATTACCGACCGTTCGGAGCCGATCAATCATTCCATTGAACGTATCCTGTTCCCCTTCTGTAGTGTTGTCCTTCTCGATCGGTATCGATGTTCATCGATACGTTTCAGTTCCAAGTTTATAAATACCGCGCAGTATTGATGCAATGTCGTGTCTAAAATACTTTTTAAAATCTCTAAAATACTTTTTAAAGTTTCTCAAGAAATGTACTAACAAGAGCATTTTCTACTTTTCTATACTTATATTTTAACCCCTGTATTCCTGTAGCCTTAGCGATCTCAATTTGTTTTTATTCTAAAATTTGGTTAACAAATTGGAAAACTTTAACCACCTCTATTTAACCCTATCCTGTCTAGACATCCAAGTGAACGTGAAGCACTAGAGTATCGATATTTGGTTGCATCACTAGATCTATCCGACTGTCAAATCCAATTCAGCGATGCCCCCGCACATGTAATTGATTTATTGATCGTACGTTACGTTCGATACGAGCGGGCGCATCGCCAAGGCTATTGCATCCTCTGTAATTTTCTACCAGTTAACCGGGTGACCTCATACGCACAACTCACGCTTATCTATACGGGAAGTCGGATACGTCGGTCGGGGATCTGGGGATCTCAGCGTCTTCTGAGGTTTTAATTTATCGCCCATTGTTTGGTCTTCATGTCCGGTTGTTGACCAAGTATAAAACTTCAAGTCAAGCCAACGCTATTAGAATGTAGGCTAATTAAACATAATAATGTATGTGTAACGTGTTCTGTGATTTAGTTATTGATCTGTATACTATGGCGAGTATTCAGGATACTGTGTTAGTTAGTTAGTAGTACATATTCATTAGGACTATGCAACGGTAGGATTATGCAACGGTAATACAGAATTGTGTTTACCTCTTTTTCTTTGGCGGCGAGCTCATTCTCCAAGTTGCCTCCCTGGTTCACTATTGGACTGCTCCTCGAAGAGTTGCTATTACTCCTCGCCGTTGCAGCCATTTCTATCTTATGTTCTAAATCTTCATCAATTTCAGGTGATCTTCTCTTCTCTTCTTTGATATCTAGACTGAATCCGTCTGGTATTCTGGTCTCTGTGGCCTGGTCCCTAGTAGGTTCTAAGTGAGTGCCATTGGTCTTTGGTGGCACGTGGGCTTGTAAGGGGGTCGGGCTCGTAGTGGCTAGCTGCTCCTTCAGCGTGGTCACCTCCTTCTCCGCCAAGGTAGCTCTCTGTAACAAGGAAATATAACATGTCATCTTTTATAACCTACAATTTAAGGTTTGGTGATAATCAGGCACTGTTTATTTTCATTCAATATAAGCATAACACAGGCTTAAGATTAATTGTTTTTTTTGTTCTATCATTCACGAGTAATTCATTCGTTCGTTTAATTAGCCGCATCCTGCGTCCATTCAATAATCGGGCCTCATTTTTGTGCAATAGCGGAAACATCGATTCGCAGGCGCCTGTTTTACGGGCTGTTGTTTTTAATCTAATTATTTATCAGTTCCCATAGCCCCATTCGTTGGTCTGGCCGGTGACGTACGGATCCTTTGTGGCACTTCCTGCGGCATTCATTACGCTGTTCATTTACTACCTAATCTGTTCGATCTCGTCATTAAAACGGATGTTCGAACCGCCGATTGGCCGGCGCGAAATTCAGCTTTTGTTGGAACTGCTCGACCGTTGGTTTTTGTCCTGGATCGCGTCCCCATTACCGATTCGCGCTGCAATCGTCGAGGGTTTAATTTGGGTTCGAATTGTAGTTATCAAGCGAGAAGTTTTACGATCTTCGTCAAGGTAAATTGCGAGCACGGCTGTACGCTTTTGTATTTGCAAGTGTTGTGATAAAGATAAATACAACTAAAAGGTCATATATTCATATGTCTGCAAACTTCACTCCGAGTATTAATCATATGTACAATCAAATAGAAAAGTAGTAGACGTTATCTATTTTAGCGAACTCGTGAACTCAAAAGATTTAAGATTAAGGATAGGGTCTATCGACGATGAATATATTAGGCCTTCTGTTAGAAAAAAACATCGTGGTTAATGACCCCGTAAGGAAAGCAAATGAGAAGGAATGTAGCTGCGCGGGCACGCATGACGTGACGGCCGGGCGCCGCTGGGCAGATAGCATCGCATCGATTCATGCGCAGGGTTAGGATGTTGGCAGACGAGGGAATACTAGTGGCGATTTGATCGTGGCCAATGACGGCTGGAACGTCCACAACAACACAGCACCGGCCATAATCAAATCGCCACAAACCCTTACGCGCTGATTGCATTTCTCACCATTCAGTGAGAATTGCATTATGAGGAGCTTTCTGTGAAAAATTGAAGTGTTTTATGCTTTACAAAATACTTTATCTAGGTTAAAGGGGCATTGGTTAGTGGGCTTGACTGCTTAGACGGCGACCACAGGTTCGATCCCCATTCAGGGCAAATATTTGTGACGGTATCTATACATGTAGCTTATCAAATTTCTCCGTTAACTTTGGAATCCGATGACCGTCTGTAACTTATCTAAAGAAATGTATTATATTTATAGAATAAAGTAAAAATATTTAAAATATTTTTTACATTGTGGATACTTAATTAACAGTCCATATGCTAATAGATATCGCAGGCGTTCATGGATAATTTACTATTGAAATGGACGCCCTATATACTTATTTCGATTGTAACTTATTTTCATTATAAACATTGTGCCCAGTATAACAGCGCCTTACAAGCGGCAATGCTGCGCCTACGCGCATTTCTCGTTCGGTTTCCCGATGAAACTACGATTGTTGGATTAATGGCAAAGATTCCTTTGATAATTAACGCTTTATCTCTCAATTCGTTTGTTTGATTGCATTGTTTTTATATCGCTTTTTGTTCGACACAAAAACGCACCTTATTTTGTTATCCATAAGGTGAATGTTTCTTTACACGTTGATGGAAATAACGAGAGGAATTTGCGTTTGGGTTCCCATAAAAGTAAGTTAGAGAGCGTAGAACGGAATCGATAAAACTCAACTAACAATGCGATATAGGCAGACGATAGGGATTTAAGTTCTTCGGATTATTAAGGGCACGATGGTTTACTTATTGACTACAAATTGTGATTACTGTTAGATGGTATTTGATTGGAATCCACAGCAGAGTTAACGCATTAACCGTAATGAAGAAATTAGCTAAACATTACAAGGAGATAGGCTTGCAGATAGTTAAGTAAGCGAAGGGAGAGCAAAATTTTGGTAAAGCTAATTATAGAAATTAAACGAGTCGTATTAATAGACTTTAAATCGCTTATCCTGCAGCCGATGCGTTGAGTCACAGAATAATGACAGGAGCGATCAATCACACTCAATTTAAGAGTATAGCTCAAATCATACGTTACGTCATAGTCAGATGACATTGTCATACTTTCGGCCTACGAGCCACGAACGATTTGTTGAGTGGGATGTGTAATAGATACGAGCGAATGAAAAAATTAATGTCCGAGATGTCTTTTTATACTGTACATTATGGAGAAGTAACAGAGAAACGAGATCCAACAAAATTATCTTGTGAAAACTTTAATGATACTTCGATTTTTTGAGTTGTTGAGCGAGTTATTGTTTGTCAAATACGAGCAAAAATAATTTGTTCCGTTACAAAATCATCGTCGTCAATTATCTCTTGTTTGTACTGGTCTTCTCAAACCGAAAAAGCTTAAGGCCAATCTAATACGACAGCCAAATGCTTAAGTAGGTTGTGCAATTTTCCGATGTTTACCTTCAGCGTTATAACAAGTAACATGGAAACAATTATTTGATGTACAAACTTCCCCAAGACAAAGCATTATTTTTGTTAGATACTTTAAAGATTGTGAACGTGTTAATGAAGAAATTAATTCTTCAGCCCTTATACAACCACCTGCTCGACACAGGCCTTTCGTAATAGATATGATTCTACCAAATTCTGATATTAATAAAAATTTACTTCAAAATTTTTTACTGACTTAATAAAAATGATAAATAGTTTTCATAACGACCGAACGTATCTCGGTGTATGTTCAAATTCAAATCTAATTACATAAAAGCCATCATAATTTTGAAACGAATCATTTTAATGTTTACAACATGAAAGTTAGAAAATCGTTGCGTTCATTAACAATCATGAATGTTTGCCCACTCAATTATATACAGGGGAAACCAGCGAGCGACTCGCTGTAATTGTGAGAACTCGAACGTAAGAAAAATATAACAATTTGGGTATCGTTAAAATTACCGAAAGCCCAAAATATTAGTGGAAATGTTTTTGTAATTACAATTGTAATGGCCAACGACACAGATTACTCGACTGTTCTAACGTGAGAGAATACCACGATAGCGATTGGGGATATGGAACTAGATCATATAGCTCGGGACATTGATTTATTGTTAGGAAACAAATAGAAGATATTTTCACGCTTTTTATAATTTGTAATGAGATAGAAGTGATCATTGCAGTAAATTACAAGTCTAAAGTTGAATCCAAAGCTGTCGTTAATGAGATACTGTAGTTGAAGGATGCGTTGGAAATTTGACCACATCTAATTTGCAGCACAAACAGGTTGTAGACGCAACGAAAGATGCGACTTTTATACTTTACTTGTTAATAAAATTCTTCGTCCTTGTCGACAAGAATATTCAAAGACGAGCGAAATAAAAGAATCCTTGAAATATTTACTCGTATAATTGAATAAATATAAGTAACCATATATTTCTGGCAAACAGAACACAAAATAAATAATAGTCGATAGAAATAAACAATGTTACCAAAAAAAATACTTGATTAGTTATGAACAAAGGCTAGCAAAACAAAGCCCAATCGGACCTAGTCGGTATTAATTCGCGTCCTTTCATCAGCTCATCAATACAATTTAATGAATTTGGGATAGCTCAATCAAAGTTTGCGGATTTAATTTTGTTTATACCGCGACAATGGGATTTGTAAAGGTCGAACATCTCTCGAGAATGCTTTTCGTTTTCTCGTCACGGACGTCGTGGTGTGATCGACCTATAAAAGGTTCGGAGACTTCTATAACGACGTATACCGCATATGATTATACTGATAACTAAATGAGCGCTTATAGATAACGCATCTCCATAGTAATAATAATATGCTTTTCAACACCCAACTAGTTATCTAATTACACGACTATGAACTACCACTGCGTTGTCAAATTGATGTTTGCTTTTATTACAATAATAAAACTTTTCTCTCTCGACGTACGTGTGCACGCAATTAAAATCTCCGAAATTCGTCTTGGATGTTTGGCAATAAAACTGAATTATTTTCCATCAGCGTTCAGCCTCGATGACCGCTGTTCACAGATCGAATCAGCCTTATAAGTAGCAATTAAAACATCGTCCGATTCATTCACTAACTTCACTGCAACAAAGAATTGCTTATCTATTGAAACCATCACCATCAAAATTGTTTAAGTCGCAGATTAGACGAGTCTCACGGGAGCAACGGTACACTCTAATGTTTCAATGAGTTAATACGATTTACTCAGCCAAAAATTTCGTGTTTTAGCTTTTTATGAATATTAATATCAACATTACTTTTTGTTGTTGCTAATTCCGCGTTCAGCGGACGATTTTCAACTTTGTTACGTTATGTTACAGTGTTGTTTTGATTGAAATAATTTTGTGGATGGTAAATAGCTTTACAGTACAGAAAAACAACGATAAATTCTGCCTATATTGAGTATGTTTTGTACATTAGCTGAGTGTTCGGTTATGTATTTTCTTTTATCATCAGGCGCAATTATTACGAAAATTATATTGAAACATAATCTTGTTGTTTTTATGAGTGTTTTAATTAGTGATTTTCTTAAGTCTGCGTCTTATAGCTCTTGTGAACTAAAACATTATTTTCCAACATCTTGTACCAATATTTATGCATACTTTTAAATATAACATTTTTTATTTTTTATGCCACACTTTCTTTTAGTTTTGCTCTATCGTTGTTATTTAAATTTATATTGTCATGTATAAAGGATAAATATGACACTTATACTAGGGTAAAACCCGGATAGTTGCCTCGGACGGATACATGCCTCAGTTTTTAGTACACTATGATAGAACTATAAGATGTGTTAATCCTTTTCCACAATAAGTAGTGACCCTCTACAGGCCTCATTGACACATGAACCATCGAAATAGGCGCACGCGTTTTGTCCGTGTGAGCAAAAATAGTCCGCGGCACAACTTTGACGAGCGTT
>DWEM01000716.1:0-17284 GCA_018245935.1 Agara belti belti
CAGACAGACAGACAGACAGACAGAGTTACTTTCGCTTTTATAATATTAGTATGGATATCGGTTAGTACAGATTAAACATCCGTATGATACATTACAAGAAAAGAACAGTAATATATACATCTTTTTTTTTCGTGTTGGCATCGATCGCCAGCGAGAGATGTCTGGAATTTATGGAGGCTCTTCTCGACCCATTTTCTTTGCATATTCATGTCGCAGGATCGAGGGGCTTATAAAAGTAAAACTCTTTTCGTACGCCCATTTTTCCACATCATAGTACACTGAAAGTAAAAAAAGGGCCATGAATCATATCAATGTTATCCTAAAAACCAAATAAAAATATATGAGCGGTTTAATTCAGCCTACAGGTATGTACGAGTATTACGTTTCATAATAAAAATTTGATGTGCGTTTAAGACACTTTATTCTTATTCATAATTATAAATTCGTTTATACCAGAATTTATAGGTATTACTTAATGTGACTTAAACATTACGGTACATTTTAGGGTATAATATATTATCATTTCCAATGACGTTCCGTTTCTACGGCTTCGGATTATCAAATTGGATACTCGAGCCCCGTGGAAGTAAATTCTGTGGGGTTCGGATCTCGGCTAGGCCACAGGAAGGGGCACGCGGGACCGCCGGTTGTCTTAAAAAGCCACATTAAATTATTGTAGAAAACAACAAAGTTGACACTCAGCTCGTACAGGCACTACCCCCGCGTGTCGTACTTTTACTGCGAGCTCGTCTTTAATACGAGTATACGTCAGCACGGTTGCTCGCTCAATTGTAAGTTAATCTAGAAATCTAATTCATCGCCGAAGCCAATGTTACTTTGTTATCGATGTGTTTGAAGAGGATTGCTCTGAAAAACGTATGAAAGTCCGCCAATTGTATATGTGTACCGTACGTGTGCAGGTGAAGAAGAAGCGAACGGAACAGACGTGGTACGAGAGACTGTCCAGCAAGACGAAGGACAACAATAAGTTCGACGTGCCCCTGCAGGTGTGATCTACCCTCTACCCCCTACCCCCGTACCGCCGATCGCGCGCCACTAACTGTATGCGGGTGTAGTCGGGCCTTAGAGGTCGCTCGTCGCAGGATCGGGAGGTGTATGAGGGCGTTTTAACAAGCCGGTGGTGGTTGAAGCTTTACCCCCTAATGTAGTCTTAATTTGTTCACCTACATTAATATTGTAATATTACATTAACGGTGTAAAAAGGACTAATGGAAGATATCGAGTCAAATGTCGTAGTGGTTATCGTAATAATATATTTAGACGGGCTAGAATAAAGACAAACACAAAGACGTTTATTTGCACAAATATGACATTTAAACATTTTACGGACTCATTAGTTCGATCCACTTTTTGCCTTTTGCGGCGTAAATGATGTAGTTCAGTACTATCCCCTAGAACGTATAGCGAGGTAGTCGCAGTAAGTCCTAGGCGATAAGTGGGCGCGCGGCTTGGGTGCACGCTTGTACACGGTTCAGGAAGCATCGACCGCGCGGGGTCGCGGCCGCCGCGCGATTCCTCACATCCATACAAAATGTTCAGCGGGAGAATCGATAAATATCCTTTTTACGATGGAATCGGCAAATACCAATCTGACCGATCGGAAGCTCTATAAGAAATTAAAATTTCGAACGATAGGGTCGAATATTTGTGTGCTCCGCGTCCGCGGTATCCTTATATGGGACGGGCGTTCGCGTCTGGCGCATCCAGGGAGAAGATCGACCTGCCGTTCCTCGGTTCTCGTAACTGTGACGGCACCGCCGGACACGCTTTACGCTCGCCGACGCCCCATCGTACGGCGCGCAGCGCGGGAAGGTCGCCAGTACCGAATGTTGAATGTCACGAGTGACGATTTGAGTTAATCGGGTATGAACAGAGCGTTAGTCGGTCGGGTCACGGTGCGTCAGTTTCTAATATTTGCAGGGGCGTATTCATTGACATACCGCAGTGTACGAGTGTTTCTATTTCGGGCCGACGTTCACCCTCGCAGGTCCGACGCGGTCATCGGAAACGATCTGTGACGATAAGCGAGGCTAGCACGCTGCAGCTCGGGCGGTAACCGATTAGTGAGCTTCGGCTGACACGTCGTCGGAGGCTTTCAGCGCGTTTACATCGATATGTATATCTTGATGTTGCTCCATCCTATAGTTCGCTTTTCCGCCATTTTCTATCTCTTCTTGGACACATTAATATGTAAATTGTGATTGAAATAAAACTATGAAAAGTAATTGTTGTAAGTAGCATTCCCCGGCGTCCAGTGCGGTTGGATGAGGCTCTATTACATGTTCTACTAACACGGCCGAGCACATAACTGAGCGCCGAACTAACTTGGATTCCGTCGAGTCACGAACGTGTCTTTGTGGAATTCGGCTCTGGAGTAACGGGGTTACGGCCAGGTTTTTTCACCCTTAGCACAATAAAATTAATTTATATAACACAACAAAGCCATAGTGAGTATAAGATAATAATAATCATGAAATATATTAATTGGTTACTTGATATTAAAAACATTCACTAACATGTTTGATGGCGCGTGTTCAAGCCGAATGAGGGGAAATGTATTGTGTAAATCACTATTATTATATGTATACTTATTGGAACTATTTTCTTGTTTATAAAGTGCGGTGGTCGAGATGTAGTATATTCGTGTACTAATGAACATCGATATGATTACGAGCTTGACGTGCGCGACGCAGGTGGTGAAGGTGTGGCCGGAGCGCGGCGCCGTGCAGGTGTACAACCCCAAGGGCCAGGACAAGCTGTTCACCTACGACGCCGCCTACGACTGCGCGGCCGACACGCAGACCATGTACGACGAGATGGTGAGCATCTACCCGCTTCATTACTTATCTTCTCGGGAAACTGTAACATCTCGGGACCACTCGCACGCGGCCCTCCGATCACAAACTAAGTAATGCCTGCGCTGCGAAAGCCAGACGGAGCGAGCGAACGTCGGGAGTCGAACTAGCGCCGCCGACTTGGCGGTCGCGATCGAGATGCCCGCCGAATACCGTTGAATAGTATCTTATATTAAAATATCTTCAATGAATTTTAAAGAATCTATACAATTTTCCCAACCGTTCTTCGCACAGTGTCAATGTTAATGTTTTCGTATGGTCTCTTGTTCCTTCTGCCATTCCTGCGAACTTCATTATCCACGTCGACGCGCAAGAGATTTCCGGTAAACTACCGAAGAGTACCGCGCAGTTCATTGTTCGGGTATTATTTCCGATCGTTTCAAGATGTCGATGTTATTCGTTAGTCGATTTATGTAGTTGTAATGCCTTTGGAAACTTTTAAAATATACTAAAGAAGAGTCGTCAGTAGTATGAGTGTAAATCGGATAGCGGCATATTTGTAATTCAATGTATTGAATCTGTTTATTGAAGCGCGCGGTCACCCGCCGCGGCTCGCGTGACTGCCATGAACGTAACTCTGACTAAGAACAATCAGTTTCATTTGAAAGCACAAGATGGCAATAGATGAACTTGTTTATTTTAATGATGCCCGAAATCTACTGTTAGTTATCAGTTTTGAAGTTATATTGACGGATGGGTATTAGTAGATTATTTACACATTTATAACATTTTACACTGTATTCGTTAATAGAGCTCACACGTTGGTACACATTCGCCGCCTGTCCGAAGAGCTCGGCAGATGTCGCAGCAAATATCGATATATTTCATAATTCATATTTAAGTTAGTCGATGTGTTCGGTTTGTACAGCGGTCTAATTGAACCGGAAGAGCCGCTCCGCTCGCCGCGGACGGCCCCGCGGGAAGCCATAGGAAGCGCTTCCAGCCGTTCCGGAAGCCGGCGGCGCTCTCCAACCGGGGGCCGCTCGGAGGCAGTCGGATTCGATCCGCATGTATCGCCAACAATTGATACATTTTTTGCCGAGTCTCTTCTCAAAGACCCGACTCGAATAGTAACGGGACCGCGACGATAGACATTTTTAGATTCACCAGAAAACCTGTATTGTTAGTTTGACCGCTCGCTACGAGTTTTTTGCCTCTTGAACATTTACAATCGGTGAAGTAGGTGACCGTGCGGGTACAGCCCTGAGCCATTATTTTTTTTGTAAATCTCGACAATAATATACGTACCTACACTATATATATATAGTTTTACTTTAAACATAATTAATCTTTCACATGGAATTTATCTCCTTACCGCCGCAAGCGTCGATTCTATTTATAACGTGAGCGATTTGCACACCAGAAATAGCGTAATTACACTCGCAAACATTATTCCCGCAGCGATCCCGCCAAAAATATGTCGCGTAGTCGCCCTGCGCGCGGCTGCGAGGAACGTGTGCTCGTGGAGAACGCGCGGCTCTTAGAATCGTTATCACTGCATTATCGTCGCGATGGGCAGCATTCATCTCGCCTCCTATTGATTCCGAATAATGTGCGGCGGGAGGAGAGCGGGGCTCGATGCTAAACGGCTTCGATTATTTCATTTATTCGCTACAACTTATAATAAGTAATAGAAATTGTTTGAACGAATGAAATAGATGAAAGGGGATGTTTAAACTTTATATTGTTTATTTCTCATTCACTGTCCCGTTTAAAAATAAGGGTATCCGAATCGTATAGGTAAAGAATGAAAGAAAGATAACATAATATATTTATATGTTTGTACTATTGTCGGTGACGGCGCGGCGATGCCTTCCTAATGAATGAGCGCTCTTCGTTTTATTTGGATCGGATTAGATCGTTTGCCCCCTTCACTTGTTTCGTGTCCTAAACGGTGACCGGGCAGTGGAATTTCTACTACGCCATTGTGCCGTATATTGCCTTCTTTCTCCAAAATAGAACAATTTTGTTCAATATAAAGTCTCACCGTCGAGGCAGCATTCGAATCATTCTCGATCTTGGAAAGCCCCCCGCGATGGTATGTTACCGATATTGTAGTAGTCTAATGTGATAATCAATTGTGAACGGAACTTAATATACGTAACATCTTTTCAATGCATTATTAAATGTAAATCTCTAGTTGTGTTCGAAGCGCAACATTTTTGATAAATAAAAATACTTTTTGGCGCCGTGATCTTGCGATGCCATCATTTTTCAATATTTTCATTGCCCGTGAATATCAGAACTGTTTATGCCCGTATCGTACATGATATACTTCTCCGATGGCAGCCTTCGCCCGCCCGCGGCCCACATGATCGGAATCTTCCCATATTTGAGAACTTATTAAGTTTTATCTTTATATATTTTTTTTTATTTTGAGCCATCGAAAGCAAACGCGGCAGGTCGAGAGATGTGGTTGGGAACAGTTGTATTTTATTCTGCTCGCGTCTTTGCGCCCGTATTGCCCTATAGGTACATGACGTTATACAGGTATATGCATATTTATAATTGACATGTTGAGGAGTCGTAACCGATCACAATAGTACTCTGTCCGGTCACGTATTGTTTTTGTTTACGAGCAACTCGTTACAGGCCGCGCGCGGCGCCGAGTCACGCGCAATGAAATCGTTTTCAGATGAAATTTATGAGGTTCGCATTTCGCAGGAAACAGGATTTTTTCCAATAACTCATTTGACACGCGCCCGCGTGGAGGTTACGTAAATAACCACAATATTTAAGAGCTTCGTGTAAATATAGTAAGTGTCCGATGAATTGAATGATTCATTGTCGTAATTCGGCAGCTGTTCACACGGGCGCGGGCAGGTCGCGGGCAGCTCGCGGGCGGGCGCGTGTAGTGCTCAAATGATGGCCTTCTGCTCGCTTAACGCGGCTCGTTGTCGCGGATTCATCGCGTGCCCGTGACCATATTTTTTTAATGTATTACCTTTTTCAAATCTGTTTTTTATTTATGTAAAATATAAATATTAGTTTGTAACGTTGCCGATTAAGTACTTACCTGATTTTTTCTTTCTAACTTCCAAATTTCTGCGTAAAAAATTTCTCTTACTCTAATGATAAACTCTTCATTCATTTGCATGTACAATACAATAACTCGTTATTGAACACCGCAGATACAAAACAACAAATATAATCGAACAGAACAATACTTTGATGAACAAAGTAATTTAAAAGAGTTTCATATTTATTTATTTGTAGCACGTTTTTGCCTACAAATGATGTAGGCAAAACGAACAGCTAGCACATTTTGAATCTTACGAAGCCTTCGTCCATCTCGTCCTACTGTCCTATTGTCCTATTGTGCTACTGATTGGATCGTTTCTTAATCTGTAACATTAGGTCGCGTGCTGATTGTTTACATCGCGCGGTGAAGGCTGCACGGGCACAAAGCTCAGTTACGTCACTGTACACGACGAGAATCAAACTCAGTTTTCACTTGTGCCCATATAAGTACCGACGCCAAGCCGATTTGTCCGGTTAAATATATTCGTTTTTCTGCTATCAGCAGAAGATTTCCATGATTTATAATTGTCATAGATTGTCCTTTAATCATTTAATCCCCTGTACCGTCGTTTCAGTTGTTTTCTTAATTGTGTGGTAAAAAGAAGCGTATGTGCCTAAAGTTATTAAACAATAAACATCAAGACTAATTTCATCGATCCATGAAAAGTGTATATTTAAATTCAAATAGCCATGTTGAAATTAACTGCTTCCCAGCAGAATCCGATGGAGCACACCGATAACTGGAAATTGGAGTTGATTTTTGTTTATTTTATTTCGGCTCGAAGTATATTCATCGACGGCGGTCATTGAACATTAAAATTGGAAGCTATTCAAAATATTTGCGCAAAAAATCAACCCGCTCACCTAAAAATGTTTTTCCATGAATGCGCGTCACTTGCGTCTTTCAGCCGCGGCTTCTTTCGTGAAATTCTCGTGGAAATGCTCAAGACACGGTCGTAGTGTGATTACAGTAAATAGCGCCTATTCATTACATTGCTTCATTTGATACGCTCATCACAAACTAGTCGTTCGGTGTTAAATTCAATAACCGTCACGAGATATTGGCCTAAAGTTGAACTTCATCTGAGATAGGTATCATCGGAACTACTCGTCGTACGTGTGAGAAAGCTGATGGTACACTATCTATTTATAGTGTAGTGTGGTGCGGCGTGCATGCGACCGGCCTTCGGGATTCCTTTGATCTTCTAAACAATGCGTCGCGCCGTCCGAAGACAGTGCTAGCTCTTCAGAACTCTTTGTAAAATAAGGGGTTTCTATGTAACAGAGCAGCAAACGGACAGCAATCGCATATGGCCGCCGCCGACCACAGGAATCTGCAAACGACTTTGAATAGGACTGTAGGGCTAGAATTGTTGGTATAAATAAGGTCAGTTAGTGTTAGTCTGTAATACGACTTCACTCTTCTTGCCTATTACACATTAGTAGGTCACCCTACTGCGGAGGTGCTCGTCTAGATATTGAAATATGTTCGAGTAAGTTCATAGTAAGCTTGTGCAGTGCGCAAGTTCATAATGCGCTTTGATATTTCCTTAGTAGGGAGGAAGGACTTCCCCAGTCGTAGATGAAAGCTCGCGCGGAGATGGCTGGTATATGATAAGTATGATTTTTTGCTGTGTGAATATTGTTATGTATGCCATTTACATTTTTAATGATTTCCATTTCCGTTTCACGATGATCATTTCTATTTGGATGATATCAGTTCGTAGTTAATCGTGGACGTGGGATGTCCAGGTCCGGCCGCTGGTGGCGTCGGTGCTGGACGGCTTCAACGGCTGCGTGTTCGCGTACGGCCAGACGGGCACCGGCAAGACGCACACCATGGAGGGCACGCCCGACCGCGAGGGCATCATCCCGCGCGCCTTCAGACACATATGGACTCACATTGAAAATACCGCCTCGCCCGACGTCACGCACCTGGTCTCGTGCTCCTACGTGGAGCTATATCTGGAGGACGTCCGGGACTTGCTCTCAAAAGACTGCAAGAAACTTACTATAAGAGGGCAGGTGAGTGCTCGTTTGTTTAAAAGTAACCATCGATCCCGGCGGCAGCCGACCGCACGCTCCCTCGGTGCTGATGCTCGGTGACATTCTCCTCTGTGAAGAAAGCCGTCAGGATATACTTTTGTCGTAAAGGTTAGTGTTAAGAGTTAAACGATTATAACACTTAATATAACATAGATATATAAATATAAGGAATCTATAACACGATGAAAACATTGGTATCAGTACCGTCTTGTGAACAGTTCTGTGATCATTTGTCGAAGTGCTAAGTGGGAGCGGCGCGAGAGAGCCGGCCGTTTCCGCGTCGTCTGCCAACATTGACGTAACGCGCCCTTCGCTTTGTGTTTGCTCAAAAGCTGTGCAAACCGCGCCGAGCGAAGCGTGACATAACACGCCTCGAGAACACGTTGAGTAGCCCGTTAGCGACCTTCGCGCCCTCTCACCTTTCACGTGTTCGGGTTACTTACTTAATAATAATAATCGGAGTCATTTCCGCACAGGGCTATCGGATTACAAATTACTCATTAAAATGCCTGTAGATATTTTCATTCAACCTAGACATATAACAAATAAATCTGCCCGTCACAGAAATTTTTGTCCCGGGTGGGAATCGAACTCGTTCCCCCCGGTCGAACGAACGGGAGCGGCCTATCTGGTAGCGATTAGTGCGCAAATCGGGACCACGACGAGTGGAGTCTCGCGGCGACCTCCCGACACCGGCGCCGTCGTCGTAAACGGCCCGCGCCCTCCACTATCGACGACGGTGTTGCGTAACGGTGCCGATTAAATCCTCATTTATAGTACGGCTAAATCTTTATTGTGAATCGTTCAATGTCGCGTTATCTCGCGCATAAAGCGCCGATAGCCGGCCGATATCGATAGCGATCGAAAGGCTCGGCCGACCGCGACCCGTCCCCTCCCCGCCGCCGCGGCGCGATGTACCGGGATCCACGCACCGACCTAATCCACACTTAAGGCCTTCCATTGTACACCGCTTAATGATTAATGAAATGATAATGTTACCTTTGTTTCTTCCGTTTGGGAAATGAGTGATATGGTTTACGTCACATCGACGTCATTAATCCGCCTGATTGAATTTTTTTCATAATATTATTGACGAGCAATAAGGTTGGCATTAGCTTTCACAGAATGCTAATACATACATACGTAACATGTTTTGCGGAGCGATTCTGTTTATGTAGCGTCGGGTTGCCGACTCTCTTCCAAAGTTACAATAACTTACAGCATAACAAACTAGCACCATATCGTATATTTATTTACAAACAATGCGTCTACTGTATCCATTCACAAAACTAACTATCCTATGTATGAATGCCATACAAAGTCGCTATGTTTATCACAATTCCTAAATATAGTCGCACCGTCTAACTCGTAACTGCATTTATTTTTAATTCTGCCTTTTATGACAATGCCATTATTTGAATGTTATCAATGTACGCTCACGTGAGCGTAGCCGGCGCGTATTTTTAACTTTCGTAAGACATCGGAACCGTCCACGCCGATGGCGTAAGAGGCTGACCTTCGGCGACCGAAAAAAGATGGATAGACCGAAGATAAACAACAAAGGGGAATAAATAAATGAAATAAAAGCGATCGTTAGGTTACAGGCAGTAACCGAACGCCTCACATCTTGCGGAGGACGCGACGCGATGCGCAATTATCTCCTCGCGAAACGACGCGTGCGGGGAAAGCGTCGTTTGGCTAAATGAACGACCACGCGGTGCTCTCCGGAGCCGCATTAAACATGAGGCCGATCCGCGAACGCTCGGCGCGCTCGGGCTGCCGCGGATCTGTCCGGAACTAATTAAACGTATGTAAACACTCCATATCGAAGACGCGGTCGGTGAAGCTACGTCCGAAGACGACGTTTAGCTCGTTTCACGATGACGCCTTCGACTGGACGTCGTCGAACTGACCGAACTCGATTCGAAGCGGCACTCGGTGATGCGCGAGGTCTGCGAGCCGTCGGGCGGCGACGGCGGGCGACGGCCGGCGATACGTGAAAGTGACCGAAAAATAGTTCCCAGTCCATGAAAATGTAATTTAATTTCGCTCACATTAGTGGCCGGCGTTGTAGTATGACTAACGATGTCCGCAACCTTGTTCGCAATCACGATCTGCAGAGCGGCGAGTGAGCTAGGTGTAGCGATCCGCGCGTGCGGCACTCCCGCCGCCGGCCGCGCGCTCGGCGGCTTAGGCAATCGTTCGGTAATTCTTTGTGAATGGTCAGTTTAAAATGACAATATCGACGTATTTATATATAAAACGTTGACTACGATTAAAATTGTATCCGAACTCCACGGTCATCGTTCTGTACCGAAGCCCGGCACGATATACGGCAGAGTGGCGGCGGCGCTCTGTTCTCGCTACCTGTCGCATGCAGAAATAAGAGGATGGAGCGCGCGCGCCGGCTTGCTCAACTGTATTTTTGAAATTCACGAATGCCTTTTAAACGAATTAAAAGATAATGGTGATTAAAGAATAATGTTCATCTACTAATTACGAATTATTACGAAAATAAGACGCACTGTAACAAGTAAAAGTTATGTAAATCGTTGCGCAGCGTTTTGTGATTTTGGAGGCGATTTGAGGTTTTTCGGATCATTATTATTTATGTGGAATGGTTCCGCGAGCGAGGCCGCTCGCTTTAAAACGGCGTTTAAAGTGTGCCGCGCGGCCGTTTAGCACATCGCCATGCCAATCATTATTGTAGCGCGTGGACGTCACTCGACGATCATTAGTAGTGATGAGTGACGTTCTGGTCTTTAACATCATTACATAGTAATGCGCCGTATCCTTTTCACCTTCTATTTTAATCATTTTAGATCATCATCGGCCGGCACGCGTCCACCGCCGCACCGCCGGACGCGTGGCCTCTCTCGATTATATTTAAATTTGAGGCTCAAGAAGGAGGATTCTGATTTCTAATTCTGATAGTTTATTTTAAAGCATAAGAGCCCAATCCGACAAAGTGGAAACGATGTGACGCAGGAGTTAAACGGGTTCTACATTCCGGAGATGACGTCGGTGGTGTGCAAGTCGGCGGCGGAGATGGTGCGCGCCATGCGCGCCGGCAACCGCCACCGCGCCGCCGGCCGCACCGACATGAACGAGCACTCGTCGCGCAGCCACGCCGTGTTCCTCGTCACCGTGGAGACGGCGCACCGCCCCACCGACCGCATCCGGTGAGTCCCGCCGTTCGCACGACTCGCTATATCGCCCACTCTGACGAGACTTCCTATTTCTTCGTTTCATTCTAACGTCGAGGGGCTTCACCCTCACTGGGCGCCGCGACGTTCCGGCGAGCTCTGTCGAACGCCAGCCGCGATACATTTACATACGTAATACTCGTTTTAAAACTGCGATTTGGTTCTATGTAATCGTTATAATGTAACGACAGTAACATTTCTGTCGATATTTCTTTACTTTATTTTGGCCTTTTTGTCGATCGTATAAAGTGACCGGGCAGGGGCTCGCGATGCGCGGCCGCCGGGCGAGCTCGTGGCTCGTACCGCTCGCACGGTCTGCCCGCCGGCCGTGACCCGAGGCGGCGGCGGCTCCGGCCGCTCGACCACCGAATTGTGGCTAACGATGCTCGAGTGCTGAAATGGCACGCGTCTTTGACCTTCGAAACGTACGGCGTGCACCTCCCGCCCGTGTTATTATTCTTTTTGCCTCCAGTTGGGAGTTTTCGCGCTTCGGAC
The DNA here is from genome assembly GCA_018245935.1 of Agara belti belti. Classification (NCBI taxonomy): domain Eukaryota; kingdom Metazoa; phylum Arthropoda; class Insecta; order Lepidoptera; family Hesperiidae; genus Agara; species Agara belti. The sequence goes on from DWEM01000716.1 coordinate 11,645, forward strand.
CGGTAGCGGACTATTAATGACATCATTTTTCCTATCGATGTACATATTTAGTGGAATGTAAATTATTCGTAACAAAAATATATATAAATCGAAACGATATTTGTCTTCGTAACGGACGTGGTGAATAACGCTCACCCGTTTCTAAATTGTAACATGCCGTCTAATGTAAAGAAGCCAGCCCGTCTAAGGCACCGCGTCGAGTGCTTCGCATCCATTACATCCATCTAAATATTCGGTTACACCGCCAAAATTCACTTTACAAAAATTACAGCATAATCATACCGCTGGGCTCGTGTACCCACTACCGACCCGTCGGTTATCGCGAGATGAAATCGTTCGGGGACGCGATTCGCCAGTACCTACTCGCTCCCGCGTCCGCGACCCATTAGTCCTGACGTTTATATTCCATTAGTTCGTTCCCGGCTTTTATATTTCACCCTATGAAATCCACGAATTACTTACGGCCCGAACGTAGGGCGTATTGAAAGTAAAAATGTTTTAAAAAAGCCTTTAGGCTAAATGGCATCCCTATTTTCTTCATCCTCCCCTAGTCTAGGTCGCAATTTATTTTTCATGCATTGCTTTTGTAAGTCGGCAAAGAGTTCGTTCACTCGTGTGACTCGCACCGTTTGAACGTTTACCCTCTGTATCTTTCTATTCTTCCGTATCATAAAGAGACCTCGTGCGTACTTTAAAGTATTATTTTATATTCCAGCGACCACAAATAAATAGGTCTCGTTTATGTTCGGGTTCAACACTTACTTATTATTCCTCCGATATTTTCCAGTACTCGTGCTTATTTATTCTATGACCCCGAGCTTCGCTCAACACTCACTCATCGTCGCGGTAATGAACGGCTACGAGCTCCCCGACTGCAGCCCTCGCCGCGGGCCGGTGCCCCTTTGACTCCTTTGTCGCGTCCGACGGACCGCTACTCGAATGCGATACATATTTGCACTCGGTTCTTCTCATTCAGAGAGGACACCCGTATTTTCAGTGAAATGATAAAGGTTTGACGAGATGAGAAATAGATGTCGCTCTGTGTGGCTCGTCGTCGACGGATGCCGGTCGTCTCTGCCTTTCGATTGCGTCTTGCTATATCCACCGAATATCAAACATTTTACTTATTCTCGTGACTCTTCCATAAGTATAAATTTTATTTATTTCATCTGCCCATTTCGTGCAACACTTGGACTTCTATGCTTGGAATCTAATGCCTTTTACACTAAATGGAGCGGCCGAATGTACTCACTCGTCGTCCGGGCGATCGATATCCACCCTTGAACCGGCAGACCGTCGACGGTGTTTCGACGTACGCCGGCTCCAGCACTTGTATAATGTTCTCGGTGATGTGTTGCTTCGTTTCACTCTCGTCACATCGATCTGTTTAACTAGTTCTAATAAATTTATGAAGTTCTGCTGTAAAACTCAGTCCCATTCATCGTGGCCGACGACTCCGTCGCGATTATCGCCTATATAATATACATATATATAGCGTCATTTATTTCGATTATATGTAAAATACAAGTATACGAAAGATTACGAAATACTATATTTTTATAGTGTGTGATCTTAGTGGACACACAGTGGCGGATGCGGCGCAGCTACATCGTTGAAACATCTCAATGTATGAATACATTTAGAAGCGTGTGCGCTTGCGGTCGGATTACGTCTTCAGCGGTCGCCTCCGGGCCTGTCCGAGGGCGTCCTCTCGCGGCCCGCAAATTGAAGCAAATCGTACGTTAGCCGGCCGCAATGCCACACGTCGCCGTGCTGCTATTGCGTATGTTCACTTATTACATTGTACCTGCAGCACGGCCACGCCGGTTCATCTTCGTGCTCGATTACCGCTACTCGCAATATGATCGCGTCATCCCTATTATTTTCATTAGATGATGTTGAAAATACACGCTGTATTGCTTAACTGCATTTATTACATTTTTGGATGATTTAAGTAGTTGGAATATAAAATGTAAGGTGTTTTAATGGACTTTAGGATGAGTTTCTTAGCATATACAACATACGACTCTACAGGCACGCGCATAACTTGACCGATGCGATTGTGCCCGCGCGTGTGCCCGCAGCGGGAGGCGTTTCTGGCGACTGTTGAAAATAAACCTTATTTAAGTTGTTAGTTGAACATTTCTAAACATTTTTCCTGCTAAACGGAGGCAAGCCGGTATTAAACCTTCGCGTGTGTTAATATCGCAGACGATCATAAGAGATGACATATTCATACTTAAATCTTTGCAATAGCCCGGTAGTTACTTGTGCTAGTCGTAAGTATAGATAAATGCGTTCGCTTTAACAATGTATAACAAAGTAGATACATTTTTTATTTACATTCATTCTCTTTTGTAATGGGTTTAAAATGGTCTTAAATAAAGGAAATAAAAAGTGGCAACGTCTGAAGCTCACCTTGTAAATCGAGCGGACCGAAAACAATGAAATCATGCTGAAGTTGAAGGTCTCGGAAGTGGGGCACTCGTCTGCCTGCTAATGTAACGGACGGCGCGTCTCGGCGTGGGCGCGGGCGTGCCCGGCGCCGCGTCCCGCGGGACCCCCGGGCCACGCAGTGCGTCCGCGACCTTCCGACCCGCCCGACCGGTGCACTGTTTTATTTTCCAATAAGTTTTGGTGTTGTTTTCGTAAAATCTCGTGAGGCGACTCGCTCTCGGTCGGATCGCAACGGATCGCAGCGATGCACTCGCGGCGCTCTCGGGAACAGCACGAGGATTTCTCTTTGAGGTATTTCGTTCGGTAGCCTCGAGAGATGAGTCACGTTAATAATATTTCGCATTTCTATTCGCCGACGAGGATTTTAATCTTTGTTTTGAGTCGTAAACGCCAATTTTTTGTTGTAATACTGAATATGGATTAAAGCTTCTTAGACTTCCGACGTTCGTACTTCTACGAGTATCTGTTCCGAGACTCGTTGGCTATTGTCATTTCTTAGTGCGAGCGACGTCCCGGTCGGCGTTTATTTGACGATTAAAGTGAACGAGGCCGCAGGCACATCACCTTTCAAGGCTGCTTGTGTATTTTTGATGTACTTATTGTGAAACCATTTAAGTTTTGCTTTTAAATTGTAACTTTTATAGACTTCCAGGGCTTTCACAAGTATACCCATATATGTAAACAATCGGTCGTGGTACAAGACGGCGTGCTTCTTTTTTATTCTGAGAGGACGCCCGCATCCAACCATTCGAACGATCGCAGCCGCCGGCCCGCCGCCCGGCCGGCGCGAGGGAGTCGCAGCCGGGGTCGGAAGTGTCGCCGCCTGCAAAGTGCATTTTCCGCGGTCGGAAGGGCGCCGTAGCGTGAAGGCGCGGCCGGGGGCCGGGGGCGCGGGTGCCGGGGGCGCAGCGCCCGAGAGCGACCTCGGTGTCGTAACGCATCGAAAGCGTATTCGGACTACTCGCGTTTTCTTCGTGTTATTACGTAACTTAATAACATCCGCCGAGATGTTCCAGCGTAACACATAACGAGCGATAGATTCCGACCGCTTAATGTTTTTGTTTCGTTATAGGTGCAGCTGTTTAGATCATAAAATAATACGTGTTCATTGTCCAGCGCTCTAGTATTCGAATCATTTGGCAATCGTAGAGAATGCATTCTCGATGTTCGAGTGGCGGCGGTCGGCGGCGGGGGCGGCGCCGCACGCTCGCGGGCGCAAAATAAATAACTCCTAAAGAAAGGTGCTTTATATTGCAGTTAGCTGCAAACGTTTCCCGCGTTTTTTGTCTGCTCGACTGCAGTGTGTAATCATGGTGATTCAGTCTTCGCATTAAACGCGGTTCAAAGGTTTTACCCGCAGTTTTATGAACGGTAACAGTTCGGCGAATGCCGCGTCACTCGTTTCGACGTTCTAGATAATTTGTACTCCATATTATAATGCATAAGTATTTGTTTGTGACTGTTTTATAAAGTAAAATTATTCAGGAAATTAAACGAGCGTGAAGGTTCATAACCGCCGAGAGGTGTTTCGTTTTATTGTATCCATTACCATTTGCCCGGCATCGTGGTACACTACGCGGAGCGCTCGGTGCGCCGCCGCCACTCGACTGCTCGTTGTGTTCCATCGAGGTACATTCGGCTACGTTACGGTATCTTTCAACCCTAATCGCAGCTCCCCCGTGCACCGATCGGGGTCGGTCCCGGTCGACGCGGACTGCAGCGTGTCGCTTGTCGTATTGAATCATAAGAATGCATAATCGAACGTTCGTCAATCGAACGGATTTCCTATTGCGGTAGACCGGGCTCCCTCGACCGCCGGGGTCCGACGACGAAGGTAAAAGGTAATCTGTCGGTATTGCCAATTCTATTAAAATAAAATAATCATTAACCGTGTTTATAATTTAGAATGATTTCATAAATCTGGTTTTAATTATTCCTCGATGAGGTCCACGTCGGTGTCCGTTCCGGTTTGTCAATATAATATCGTTCCCCGCACGGCGAGTAGGTCATTTGTAGCGATGTCAACGATTGTATCCTCGTCGAGATTACTTACCGATTTATTTATCGGCCGCACAAATGATAAGATGATAATCGTATCGATCTGAGGTCATCGGGAAGTCGTTAGTCGGCTCGCTGACTTGTTTTATTACCGCTTTGGTTACAAATATATTTTTTTATTTTGGCCCAAATCGTTCCCTACGAAATACTTATTTTTCGTAACTTTTTATTTTCAAAATGTAATATTTTCAGAAACCACCCTAAACATTTAGAACACGTACGTACGCGTAAATAAGGGTGTTTTCGCTGGGCTCGTTTCGTTGCTGTCGTCCGGCGTTCGGTCGTTATCTAAGCGGCTCGGGAGGGCAGCTCGCCCGGTACCTCGCCTACACGTAGTACGATAATTACACCTTTTATCGTATATACTTTCATAGCAGAGATAGGCCGTTGCTAAGACATATTTTACTACTGAAGATTTGAAAATTAAAGATCATAATTAAATTAAATAAAATCAATTGACAATACATATTACACTAATAACATGTTATATGTTACTAGCTTTTGCCCGCGACTTCGTCCCGCGCATATATTATTATACAAATGTCATTATACATGTAGACCTTCCTCTGCAATGCTCTGCAATGTCTATGAGTTCCTCCACAGTTTTGAACTACTCAAAACTTTTCGTGTCACAGTACATATGTATATGTAACGGTACCTACGTATATAAAAAATACTAGCTTTGCCCGCGGCTTCGCCTGCATAGAAATCAGTGTGTCACAAAGTTTTTCCCGCGCATTAAAATGGTTACCGTGGCTCAATCTTAAGAGATAAATGTATTCCATCTCGGACTTTTTTATAGGTTTCTTAAAGAAAAATGTTTTTGTAGAACATTGTTTTTATATATATCATAAGGTTGAATCAGCGCACGTCATATAAGCGTTCAGGAAGCCCATTTTCGGCAACTTTTTCATAAAACAATGAAATTCCTGGAAAGACTAAAAAAATGTGGAAGAAAAAAGTACCCTATGTGCTTCCCGAGACCCTCAAGTATCTCTATATGAAATTTCGTCACAATTGGGTCAGCGGTTTGGGCGTGATGATGTCACAGACAGACATAGTTACTTTCGCATTTAAGTATGGAGTATGGATTTTGAAAGTATCAAACGACTAAAAAAAAAAGGA
>DWEM01000717.1:0-17272 GCA_018245935.1 Agara belti belti
CGGGGTGGGCGCGAACAACCGCGCGTAGCTAAACGCCTGTAGAAATGTTAATACTACGTTGTTGTACCAAACACATAGTATAATGATGGAACAATTCAGATCCCTTGAATCGACAGCTTCCAGCGCTCCTAGACACGACCTTTATGTCAACCGATCCTGATCATAGATGGAGTTGTACGGAGTTCTAAAACACGGTGATGAGATTTTTGTGGAAATTTATTTAAGCGACCCGCGATCCGCGACCCGCGTCTTGAAAATTGTGATATTGTATCATGTCCTGAATTTTTGTAAAGGCACTCTTTCTAGTGTCCTCAGAAAAAAGTGTATAATATGTCAGTTACACCAGTAGGTTAAGTATTGACATGTATTTTAATAATAATAATAATATTCGGCACAGTTCTACAAGAGGCTGTCTGATTCTAAGTTAGAATATAAAATGCTGGCGTTATAGTAACCGGTCAGTTGATAAGGCTCTGTAAGGGCAGAGATATTAGGATCACTATTCTCTCTGTCTATCCCGTTAGGGTACTGGCGTGATGTTATATCTAAAAATACATATGGTTGTTATATTTCAGAGCTCGCCTCTTCCTTAAGTTAGTCATCTACTTGTGCTGTTAACAAGAAATGAGCTGTTTCCTTTATATTAATGCATACAATCTCCTCGAACTGCAAGCCGCCTGCCCGCTGAAACAGTGGGCAGCTGAGACGAATGCAAGTTTAACGCACTCAATGCATTTTATAATTCAATATTGATTTTGTCTTTTTGGTCAAATTCAAATTCAAATTGATCACACACTTAGTGTAAATAGGAAAAGGTACTCTTAAAATTGGCGATGAAATCGTGTACGAACATTCGATTCGTTTTAAAATGGGTAAGGAGAATTGAAATGACATTGGGCTACAGGGATAAAGTCACCGGTATTCTCTAGTTTTGCAATATAGGTTTCATATACGCTTTAGTAGCAGAAAGAGGTACGATTAGGCTTTGGTCTGGATGCTGTTGCTTCCATCTAAAACTGCGTGTCTAAAGTTTTTACGCTCCTTTTCAGCTATATAACGACGACCCTTGATATTCCATTCCTGCAGCGTCATCTAAAGGAGATAATTATGAACAGATTGATATGCGATACGTGTTTTCATTTGTATTAGGATTATTGTAACCGATATGAGTTGAGTGTCCAGAGAAAAAAACTACAAAGACGAGTCTTACTCTATCGACAACAGCAGGTCAACGATCTATAGGTTCCTTGACGTCAGTCTTATGGTTTGGAGATCAGGGTTAATGACCCCGATATATGTAAATCTATTCCATTTGAACATTTATGTCTTCGATTTAATCTTGGGCAGACAATTTTTTGTTGTGTACATTTTCGTCTGTATTCCTTTGTGGTCTAGACTTGGGTGCTCATTTAACAGTTAGCTATACTGGCTATGTGTATAAATAAAAGCACTCAGTTTTATTATTGATAACTACGATATACCACAACATTGATTGCAGTTTTCGCCTTTGTCTTCTGATTACTGTACCGTCTAATGATGCGAAATTAAATATTGAAAGTGAGTATTAAGAGTTGAAATCATATACCTACGACAGCAACAATACGTTAGATGGTTTTGAAAACGAATTTGGGATACTAGGTGCTATGATTACCACAAATATGGACGAATTGATGGAACAATGCAGCGCAGGCTCATAGATATGCCGGTATCTCCGTACGGAGCACGAAACTGATTGTGCAACTGTTTTTGAGCATACTCGATATGGTCAAACTTAGTCCATTGTTGTGTGAAAGCGAGTTTTTGCCAATGTTTTAGGTTCTAGACTACCCGTTATGGCAAGTGAAAGTTTTAAGGATAGACGAAACGCATTTGGCAATTTACATCTCTTTTCTCGTAAATGTAATAATATTCCCAATGAAGTTGAACTGGAAGGAAGTTAAGGTCTATGCCCAGCGTTGGACTTTTAAGGGATTATGCACGGATGGACGTCATACAGATTCGTTTATCGGAGGTACTCTGGACCTGGCCTTCCGTAAATAGGTTTTTCATTTCATTAAAGTATGCTTTGGTCTACCGCTTCCGACTCTACCGTTCAAAGTTTGGCTAGTCACATTCATTGCTCAAGCTGATCGTGTATCGATCAGCTGTGATCAGTGAAAGTGGCAGCGCCCGCGCGGCCTCTCGTGGCCGACTAAAGGGCGAGGACGATTCTATCAATCATACCTGTTTAGACCTAATATTTTATTAATAATATGATTACTTTTGAATTACTTTAACTACCAATTAGTTACATTAGTTGAATGTTAAGCTTACAAAACAAGAATTCCTATCAGTGCAATGTCGCAATCCTGTTTAAATAATAAAAGCTAAAATTGCAGATTATGCTTCTGGTAAACAATCTGGATGGTTTAAGTATATAGCAGTAGCAGCAGTAATAGGAGTAGTAGTAGCAGTAGCAGTAGTAGTAGTAGTAAAAGTAGTGCAGGCACTGCCTAGTTCAGGATCAGATGGCCGTGTGTCAGGGTGCCCCAAGATATTATTATTATTGGTACGATCCTGTTTTAAATTTCGGTTTTTTTATGCAATAAAGAGCAATATTAATATCCCAGGCACTTGATGGTAAATTCATACTACTGGTGTTACGTGAGCGAGCGGACCGGACCGGATGACCTGACCAAAAGCGCGGGACCTCGTCGGAAGGTCGATGCGGATATTTTAAGATCGAGTCGGCTTTAGTACCCTCATAACCTATAACTGACTCAGTAATAATAAGCCTCATTGACTGTAAATATAGGTATATATGTACGTAATATTTAAGACGAAAGGAAAATAATATTAATAAAAAGTAAAGGGAGAAAACATAAACCTGTCATGCAAGCACCGTTTATAAAGTTCATAGTTGATAGCAGGGATATTTTTGTGCTTGGAATTTTAGGCATCTACTCCGAGGGTCTGGATTCAAGTTCTGGCATGAACTATATGTTAACTTGCTTGTACATTTATTCTCATTAAATTATAAAACAACGTATGGGCATCTTATCCAAACCCAAGAAAAATATACCCTTAATATTATGCCACTATTGGAGCCAAGTCTCCGAAACGCGTTAGCTCTGTAAGGATAGAGATATTTGGCACTCGGTACTCTCTACCTATCCCGTTAGGAACCTAATGTAATGGTATAATAATTCTCTTATCTAAGCTCTTGTATTTTATTTTTCAAAAACAAAAATGGTCAGTTGGTACATAACGCTAACGGAGACTCAGAAGCGCGTTGCCCAACTGTTGATTAAAATATTGCGACAGTACCAAACGAAACCCGACTGACGAGTTAGTTATATCTTAAAATACATTATAGAATTCATGGAATTACAAATAAATTTACACCGCGAGCGCGACAAGTATTAGCAAAGCTGCATTCTATCAATGGACCCGGCCGCCACCCACAGACAAATGAAATACCTATTTGATTGAGAACAAGTGCATTAAATAATGCATTAGCGCGACGCACCGTACATGGTTGTAATTGCTTATAATGCGTCATTTAACATCAAAACACCGTATTTGCATATGCAAGCTTGTGCAAATGCATGCATAAGCCCTCATAAGGCAACGCTAGATCTGAATAGGATGTTTCTAGAACGCGGACGAAATTAAATCTCAGTCAGTATCTCTGTGCGTAATTGAATGACTGGTGCGGAAAATTTTCTACAATATTTGTAAACTTTTTATTGAGAAAATAGTTGACATACGGAAATTGAAATTGGCCAACGTTGAATTGAATTTATTACAGCAGCTTTGCTAGTCACACTTGCACACATTACCCATTATGAATTACACATAGATATACAATTGGATAGGACAATTAAGTAACACATTGATAATTTTAAAATCAATGAGTAAGATAAAGCGAAATTTTTAGGTATTAATTCCAAAAATCTATTCCTATTTGATAATAGTACTTCGAAAAGGGGTGGAGACTAATAACACATATAATGCGTCCTTTGAGGATGAAAAACGTCTTAGGAACAGAATTTACTTTTGGTGTATGGATTCTTTTTTTTTAAATAAAATTAACGTATTCGTAGCAAACAGGAGAGGAGTACCATAGATTTGAAGGAGAGGTCTCTTCACGCCTTTGTTGAAGAGCCCCATGTCATAGCGCTCCGGGAAAGCCTCAGGTGGAAGTTCATTTTCTGTAGGTTACGCGTAATTTTACATTTCAACAAAAACATTTTCAAGTACAAACACTACAACTCATTGAATACACAATGGAGCCTCATTATTTGGGCGCCATGGCGTGGGTTCCGTAATGTCAAGGCTGTGTTCAATGATGTGGTGGCAGTTTACTAATATCACCTGCCGTCGTAGGTGGCGACTCACGGTGGCGTCTTTACTTAATCATACTTGGTGTGTTCATCTGAAACCGACATTGGATGTAGCTTATTATGCTTATCGCAACCTGAAGACAGAAACCTTCAATAACATGACGAAATGATAATTTAATTTGGCTCACTTTTTCGACATCTACTACTTTTTTCAGACTAAAAAGCATCGGGCGAGATTGGAATGTTAAATAACGTTTCAATGTTAAATGGAAGGAGACTCGGTGACGAGTTTCTAACAAAAAGACAATTTAAATGTGAAGATAGTCCTTATGAAGTCATAATATGATTTATATAACAGATACTGAAAGAAGATGACAGACATTATATCTGAGGAGAATAATCATGTTACTCCAGCATGGGTTGCTTCTTTTGAGAATGATTTTAAACATTTTTAATCTTAACGTATCTGCTAACATTCTTCTGCCTTTCATTACAGCATCAGGATGTTATCCTCGTGATCTAAACGAGAAACAGAATGACACAGACTCACTTTGCTCAAAGGTTTGAAAGAGACAGTCCGATCAAACTATGCTTTAATCGAGAATAAAATATTATGTTGCATATTGTTACTGAATATAACTTAATGATATTATTTTATTTTGTTTTATTCTCATCACATAAGCAGAGTTCCAAGCAAGCGCGACACGATAAGCATTAATGTTCAGAATAACAACCATCTCGACTTAAGCTTGCAGCGATCTTCCGAGAAATTAATCTGTCTCCTGCATCTGTCAGCATTACTTGAATTGCAAACACTTACTGTTAGTAATGGTATATAGGTATACATGCATGCATGTATCATTATCGTTATTTCCACCAACTTTCAACAGCTTTATAGTTTACCCCCAATTATCCTTAGGTCATCTGTCTTTAGGATCTCCGGGTTTGCCGGGTTCGATAGAATTAAATTTTTAATGCTTTTTAATGACAAAAAATTATTAATTCATTAACACGAGGCGTTTTGTTCGAATATTCGTAATAAGTCCCTAATGATTGATGATTTTTTACACAAGATCAAGATAATAAAAGTCTAATCATCATTGTAAGTCTCTCGCGGTTACCTCATACTCATATTCATCCGACGATGAGTCGGTACGAATACCACAGAGATAAATGAACTAAGTTGTTCACAAGGCGCTAGATGTTTATCCTAATTTCTGGAAGTGAGCGCTTACGAATGTTCAAGCTGGCGAGGCGAGGATGCGTGGGCGGGCATCTGCGTGCTCTAAGCACAGAACCATCGTACAAGCTAACAGTTGCAAGCGGTTTTTGATCGACGCATGACTAATAATAATAGTTTTTTTATTGTTCAGCCGGAAAAGTGATAGCTCCTTTTTTCTCTGACGGAAATCTACTTCTTAATCGACATCAAAAAAGGAGGAGGTTCTCAATTAGACTGTATTTTTGTAGTTATTATTAGTATTATTTGCAAAAATGATCAATAACAAAGTAATATAGGAAGTCTTGTACTTTAAGACTTTGTAATAGGAGTTTATCATTTAATATGTTTGCTATAATATTTATTGAACTATTATTATAAGAATGCGACAATGCTACAACTTGCACCGAGCTCACTTGGCCTATTATGTTGATCGCATTGAGCGGTAAGGACAACTGGTGATGAAGGTGTAGGTATTCAATGAAATTTTAGAAATTCTCGCCGCTTTGCCGACAGGAAACGAGCGCCATTGTCGCCAACATGCTCCGTATTGTAACACTGACTTGGTTTATCTAACCCTGATTACCTAATCAACGTATTTTTTGCCGCTCAAATACTCTATAAAACATCTCCTGTTATGTTTTTATCACACGATATCACGATGATTTAGCCTGATGAAACGTAATAATACGTTCTAGGTTTTTTCTAGGCATGCGTGGTCCATACGCACATATCGCCTATTCATCCTCGCTTGAAGAGTTCTGAGTTATACTTGTAGTATTCATCGTGCTTAGTCACTTAAATGATTTATAAACTAAGTAGTGAAAGAACTAAAAGGTCACGGAACAATTTAAGTTTGGTACTGGAAATATTTTTAAATAAATAATTCTTAAACCCCATTTGAAGCTTAAATAAACTTAAATAAATATTGTTTTGTTACTTTTCATGCTTACTGTGTGAGTTTTTTTGATTGACAGGTGGTAAAATAGAATATTTTAATGAGCACGCTAAAATCTCAGAAGATGGCCTTTATTTTATTATCGATTTTATAAACATGAAAAGACGTTAGCGGTGCGTGACCATACATCGTTTGTTGGGATTACACAAGCCGAGATCGCTCGGGTTCAAAGAGTCCTTTACAATATTTTGTTAAGCCGCAGTTATTTAAGAAATGATAAATTCATATCATACTGATCAAACCATGGCGCGTTATCAAAATAAATGAAAAACCCGAACAACAGTTCAGAGAATATTGTAGATCAGTGCAAGACTCTCTCATTCATACATTTTAAGCAGAAAAGTAAAATTTATCTGTAATTGAAATTTCTCGCCAAGTGGGTTAAGTAATCATAATCACTGCTTGAAAGTTAAATCAGTATGAATTGTACTCTAATGAGAGGAATAACTTTTGCTTTTGCCGCTAGAGGCGCTAGTGTCTATTGGAGGTCTCCAAAAATGTCGTGTCAATGAACATACCGCATGTCGGCTTTTCACGCATATTACTGCCATTATTGTTGTTAATATTTTTTTCAATAAGCAATTTATTACAGCATATGTAGGACACTAGTTAGCTCTGCTTAAAAAAGAGTTGTCTTTCGGAAACCTATGTCGACTGCACAAAACTCAAGATTTGATTTAATTGCTATTTTACGGTATTATTATATTTGAAACATAGATAACAACTTCAGTTATACTCGAGACCTCCTACGTCAGTGGCGCCAACTAGTGAGCCAAAAACAATAGGTGTTTAGTCAGTGATAATAAATAGTTGGTTAGTCTTTATTAGTAACAGAACTCCAGAACTGTTAGTAATATTAGCATGTTAGTATAAGTACAGTTAGTATTAGTGAGTATCCGATCACAGGTGCGTTGCTAATCTTGAAGACTAAGATGGTAGACTAATGGCCTCGTACAGTGATCGGCAATTTTGTGATCGGTATGTTTAAATGACTATTTGTTATGTTATAGAGTCAAAATGGAGAGTAGAGTTGGTCTGGACTACATAGTAGAACATGCGGAGTACGCAGGCAAGCTTGCTGCTGCCCTCACGTCTCCGACGGCTGCTGTTAAGAAGCAGGTATGTATTATCTTTATAAAACACTGTTCGACGGATTAACTTTTAGGTAGATTTGGAATCGAATCTGACCGAAGTAACGGAAGGGCTGACCTACGAGCTGGCGAATTCCTGGATAAAGTTTCCAGATAATGCTTATCTTTTCGTTTCCAGGTGTTCGAGCTATTATCAGCACTGTGCGTATATAATGCAGATGGCTACGCCCGAGCCGTGGACACTCTAGATCGATACAAGGTAAGCTCCGCTATCGAAGAATGGAAACTTGAGTTAATCGTAGTAGTCGTCATAGTACTATTGCAATTTTTGTGGATTTAGAAAGTAACATTGTACATAAACCAAAGAAATTGTTTTTTATATAACCCTTATTAATATGATGTCTTTATTGTGATGAAAGCTATTTTCTAATGATAAAAAATGTCTGTTGTCTTCAGAATGGAAAAGATTATAAAGATTTTCGATAGGTCTTGCCATCATTCCAGTGTTCACTTCACTCAGATTGTTAAGTTGCTTTTTGCCCAAAAAAACTTCCAATTTCCAATTTTCATCGAAATCGTTAGAGCAATTTTCGAGAAACCCATTTGTACGTTTGACAATACAGGTTACATTTTAGTCTTATATTTCCAGGCGCTAAAAGGTGATAGATACAGGCTAAGCGTGGTGGTAGAGGAACTGAAAAACGCCACCACTATCGACTACAAGACCGCGTTGGTTGCCTTCATCAACTGCCTCATCATCTCCGCGCCGCGGCTGCCCGACAGGATTCATGTCAGGAATGAGTTTATTGGTAAACAAATTAGCATATTTATTGTATGTCATGTATTATAGTTATTTGTATTTTTACTATGTAGCAGTAAGCTTTGTCATCGTTACATATAATATGTCGGATACTGTCACCATTTCTCATTTGTCCAATAGGTGTACGGTATTTTTGTTAGTCAAGCTTTCTAGGAGAGAAATGAATTTTTCAATTTTTTCTTATGTTGTCTTCTATTTTTACAGGATTGAATCTTCTGCCAACACTGAGCAATCTAAGGTAAATCTTGAATATATTAATACTATTTTCTTGGAACACTAAAACTGAACTAATCTACACATTTTTATGATTGCAGTTCCTAGCATGATTACGACTAAAGGAAAATTACGAAAAAAATCTTGTTATATTAAACTAATTGATTTCAATTGAATACATTCAATTAAAATGGTTTCTTTCTTTAAAATATGCATACATTATATACCTAATAACATCACACTTAGCTCTCATTAACATCTCTCAGGTTAAGATAGTCTGAGAGAAAAAAGCTAACCAAATATTCTATTTCAGCTACTTTGGTAACTGTTGGTCTTTTTAGACCCGATGGTATGTCTTTGGTAACGTGGAGTCTGGGGCGTTGCCTGATATGGGACGTGACCTGTGTCGACACGTTGGCCCCATCATATGTTAGCGACACTGCTATAAATGCCGGGGCCGCTGCCGACCAGGCCCAGTGTCTCAAGCGCTGTAAATATTGTAATCTGCCTGACAACTACATATTTACGGCGCTAGCGATGGAGACAACGGACTCATAGTCTTCTGACACAAAGAAATTTGTGTCAGAAGAACAAATTTCTTTGTGTCAGAAATGTCGACCAAACTTGTTATGGCCTCTGGTGACCAAAGGGCTGGCGACAATTTCGCGCAGAGGCTCAGCCTCACTATACAGCGCAGAAACGCCGGAATTGTTTTGGGAACCATGCCCCAAAAGGACATTTTATAGGATTTTTTTTGTTTACAAATTTTTAGTTTTTGTTTCCTTTTTTAATATATTTATATTGTAAATAATCATGTCTTGAATAGTCTAAATAAAGAATTTACCAAAAGTGGTTGTTTAGATACTTTCCATTATGTTATTTTATTATATTAATGTCATGAGTTACTGTGTCCTTTCCATTACTGACATATCATTAAAGTCAACATCATTAAGCTAAACGTAGCTACGAGTACACATTACTTCATATTTCTTTGGCAATCACTCGACAGTTTCAGAAGCTGTCAGATTAAGCGTCTAATCCAAATTGAACAGAATCACCTGCGGACGCATTCAGCCAAAAGCAACCTCATTTATCATTATACTTATCGTCGTTCGTTCCCACCAACTTTTGTATACCAACAACAGCAAGTACAGCCTTATCATTGGCGAGTAACGAAATGCTAAAATCCAGCATCCATGCAATTGATTAAAACTCATCAACGTAATGAACCTCATCAAGCTCATATGCTCTACAGCGCTGACTAAGTATCCCTGATTGAGACTTAAAATCCTACGGCAGCAAAATTATACTTCTTGTTCTTTCAAATTTTTATAGCTTAGAACTCCTATTAGCTTGGAACCACAGTTATATTATTACAGCCAGATCCCTTGTCGTTAAACGGTAAATGATTTTTTTATGTGTTGTAATTGATTTTCAAACAGTCTTTGTACAACTGCCGGTAACTAATGAGAAATTAGGGCTTCTCTTGTCCAGTTTTCTACCTTTATTCTTATTTGATCGCCGCATTTGAATTATAGTTTTTATAAGACCCCAAAAACAGAATGAACGTTTTGCTTAAGTCGATTATTGCATTGCTGCCCTACATAGCAAAATGGCGCAATTGCTGCTCTGAAAGTTATTCTATCATCTACACAGTTTTGACTCTTCTTTGGTCTGTCTATTGGCAGGTCATCGCAATCAGACACATGGCTTAACGTCATACACCGCTTAACAATGCTGTCATTAAGGGAATTGACTTTTGTGTGGGTTTGATCTCACTAAATTGATTAGATGATCTTACAATCACGTTGTTGTTGGGATAAAGTTGTTCTGAGAATAAGATTTGTTTACCATTACTAATATTTTATGACTGCCCATTTATTCACTTGCTTAAAGTTCAGTTCAGGTAGATATGTATTAGAATGTAAAGTTTATTTAGACATACTCGTAAAAATCACTTTTAGTTTTTAGTATGAAATTGTTTACAACTTCATGTAATTTTTTACTACATTCCCCTTCAGATCGGCTCCCTACAACATCCCCCAAAGTTATCCAGTATCATTCCTTAAGAAGACTTTATCACGCGAAATTGATACTTAATTATAAGCTTTTCAAATGGTATAACTTTTCAATTAAATTATCTTCATACGGTTTGGTATTCAATGAAATGAACTTTCGTGTTATATGTTTCTAATAAACTTCTACACGACAAGGTGAATATGGATAAGCAGTCCTTGTCTACGGCCGTAAAAATGAAACCGGTTTTGATAATAGTCACAAGAAAAAATTAAATGTATGCAAATTTCGCAACTATTCAAATATCACTCGGATACAAGCCGCAAACCGCACGCGAGGTGTTAGGAATAAAAAATTATAATACAAATAAATGTTGGGATCATTGTAATTATAAACGGAAAGTCGAAATGGTTGAAGTTATCAACACAACTTATGACGATAATTTCTAGTTCGTCATCATCATTCGATAATGTAACGATGATTCATTGAATGATGATATGCTTCATTTTCTTGTTTTCGTATAATCTGATACCAAAGGCAACTTTTGACGGTTAATTTAAAAACGGTTAGAATCATTTATGTATATATGTGGGGTCCATTTGCTAAAGATCCACCACTACCTATTTTTGTCTCAAAATACCTTTTACATTCAGTTTACTACCCTTTTATGGTAAAGGCTTCTTTCATTATTTGAACCCCAGTATCTTTTTCTAGGGCTATTTTGAGGAGTAAATGACTTTCCGGTCGCAATTCGCATAAATTTTTCATATAATTTGGATAGCCGTTTGCTATTTCTTCATGCCTTGAATTCGTTATGACATTTGGTAGCTGTTGGTCATTTTACTGTCACTTCAATAACATAAAGTGGTGTAGAAAACAAATATAGTACACCTTTAAAATGTTAAATGAGTCGTTTCGCTTTATATACAGGAAAAATGACAAAAACGGCTGATTGAGTGGGAGGACCGCTCTGGCCAAATATGGTACGGACCCAACGATTATGAATAATATTACGATTATCAATAGGGTTGCCACCTTGGCACATATTAACAAAAGAAATATAAGATTATTGATCAACAATAATTTATTGTTAATTATTTATTCAACTGTATATAATCTTTTGGACCCCATAAAAAGATAGTTCTATTACTGGACACGAAATTCCTGTCGCGGTCAGAAACTTTTAGGCCGAAATCTACCACATTGGCCCAATGCGGATTGGCAGACCTCACACACCTCAGAAACATGTAATTTATAACATACTCTAAGTTTGCAGGTTCGCCTTATTAAGGACACAATATGAGAATTGAAAAGACATAATTTACCGTTGTGCTAGGAACTTTAAGAATCTTGATTCATTTAATGTTACTATAGGTCCAAAGTGTCTTCTCTGAACGAAAATAGTCGGGCGTGGCCCACTGCTGGCTAAATGTGAAAAAGAGTAGCCTATGTTATTCTCCAACCGTTTAACAATATCCATTCAAAAATCACATCCAGCCGTTGCTCCGTTTTGACCTGAAAGAAGGACAAACGAACAAACACACTTTCCCATTAATAATAGTATGTAGTATGGGTTTAGGCAGCCCTGTAGCTACTGCCACTCGTGTCCGTTTCACTTCGCCACGCTCATTTTATAATAATATTTAACTTCCCCGACGACTTTTTGAACCGCTGTTGTACACGTGTGGGCGTATGTTTCTATTAAGAAATTAATTTCTCATAAATTGATAAAACGGCTCGCGTTGCCTCACATCTGTTGAACTTTATCGATCGTGTCTCTATCACGGGCCGGATATATTTGTTAATATTACTATAAATTTGAATTTATCGGAGATTTCTTAAATGCTAATATTTCGAATATATCATCTTAAAACGCTTATCAATCTTATTATATTTGTAATCACAAAGAAGTGAAATACAGTTTTGTAAGGAAGCGCTAATAAATAGTTAACTCTACATTTTTTCTTAATGTACCACTTACCAGGTATAAGAGCAACCGACAATAAATTCGGAGCTCGTCTTTTTATCTTTTTTAATTATTATAATCATGATATCATAGATGTTATGATAGAATTAACATTTAGATGAGTATGAGGATAGTTTTTCAAAGCACTACGTAACAGCATCATTTACACAAAAACGACAATCAATAATTTTTCTAGATGATATCATCATGATAATATCAGCTACCAACTTGTTATGTGATAGATTTGTTATATTCCAGACATGAAGCCGCCAGTCACCCGGATCTCGGAGTCCAGCTCGATGTGTTCGAAGAGCAGAGGGAAAGCGACGAGGCTCAGGGCCCCGGAGGCATCAATCTAAACTCACATCTTGACGTTTTCTATGCTATTTTGAAACAGGTACATTTTCAAGTGAAATACTTCTACTCCGTATTAGTTGGCGGTGAAGGCGCAGAATATGAAGAATATTCACAAATGTTTTATAGAAAACATTGTCATTTTTAAAACTCACACGTTCTTTTTTTGAGATGTTCAAATTTGAAACGAATAGTATTTGAAAAATATCATGATCCCGTAAAAACGATAAGACACTGGAGTTTCGTTTTTGGTATCTTTATAGCACAAAAAACAAACATAACCATTGCAATTTTCAGGTTGCAGATACACCTCAAGAGATTCCATTTCTCAGTATTCTACAACACCTGCTAAGGATAGACCCTAAAGAAGCAGTTAGCGACATCGTGTGGGACACCGCTGAGACCCTGGTCCATCGCGCCACTTTATTGGAGACTAGAGAAGATGCAGCTAAATTGCTCAGAGCACCAAGCGTTCAGGTTAATTTGTATGATATAAGTCTAGGAGGTGCAAGCTAATTCTAAATAGGTCAATTGTATAGTAAGTTTGTGAATAAATATAGAGAGCAAAATTTATTAGAAAATATTGGATAACAAAAGCATAAGTAATGTTTGTTGTATTTCATATAAAGGTAGCAAATATTCTATAAAATGAAAATCAAAATTATATTTCAATCAGTTTTTATTTCAACGATTGCTTTTAACCAAATAGGTCATTCTTTTTATAGGCAAAGATGGGGTGTACGTGTCAACACAGAGAAGCGTCTGGTGCGGCACGGAAACAGAGCCTGCAAAGAGCGTTGTCACCACCGCCGCCACCACCGGCACCTGTGCCACCGCCAGGTAAACGCTTCATATACAAATTAAATTTGGCACACCTTAGGGAAATATTATACATTAGGGTCTGGTAGCCTCAAAATCTAATGAACCAAAAGCTAATTTATCATAATACTATAACAGCAGACTATTACTAAATTAACTGCACATCATTGAAAGAATGAAAGAATATTTATTTCGCTATTTATATATTTATACAAACAAAAATAAACATCATTAAAAGTTAAAGACAAAAAGAAATTAAGTAAATATGAAAAATGATATACATAATTTTTATAAGGCTTTAGCGTAATTTTCGCACATTTATTGGAAACATGTTTACAACAAACATGGTATTGGATCATTTGTTTTCCAGCCATGCCCCCACCGCCAGCACCTCCAGCGCCACCCGCGCCTCCACCCCCTTGCATGCGAGGTCCTCCGCCACCTCCACCGCCGTCAGCACCATCTCCCCCGCCTGCGCCAGTCGTGGACATCAAATTGCCCCAGCAGGAAACACCCCTGCCTAAAACAAAGATGAAGACCATCAACTGGAACAAAATACCTAATAGTAAAGTAAGTGGAAATGTCAAATAAACCTTTTAAATCATTTAAAAATCCGGTGTATTTACAATGTAATGAGATTTATGTAGATAGATTTGATAGAAGATATATAAGTGCCTTTGTCGAACAATCCAGCTATACTATAGAAATAATGTAGTAGCCTCTTTCAAAAGATGTAATATTTCTAGCGTCCTCTACATTATGCCATATATAATATTCGTTACTTAAATTTTTATTTGTTTTCTCCAGGTTATAGGCCAGAATAACATCTGGTCGATAGTCGCTTCAAGTCACAAGCATTCCCCTAAAACAGAACTAGATTGGAGCGAGATCGAAGGGTTATTTTGTCAACAGGTAAATTCCTCACACAAATTACTTGGGGAATTTTGGTCAACTTTTAGTTCCTAACATATATTGCTAAAGTTTTCTAGTTTTGTTTTATCTCATCGCTCTTATTATTACGACTGTCCTTCCCTTAAAGATGCAACCTCCTGGTTCTGCTGGCTCATCTCCACGCCTGGGCCGTAGTCCAATTTGCGACAGTTCTGGAGAAAGAAAGCCCAGAAAGGAATCCTCGGAGATCACGCTGTTGGATGGCAAGAGAAGTTTGAATGTCAATATATTTTTGAAGCAATTCCGAAGGTAAGTGTACTATGTTCCGATTCACGCCCTAGTGCAGTATTTAGTAACTTAACGATTCTGAAGTCGTTTTTTTAAATTACAGCTCCAACGAAGATATAATCCAACTCATTCGAGAAGGTTCCCACGACGACATCGGCACTGAAAAGCTGCGGGGTCTTCTCAAAATACTGCCAGAAATTGATGAATGTGAAATGTTGAAGGCATTCACCGGTGACGTCACAAAGTTAGGAAACGCCGAAAAGTTTCTTCTGCAACTCATTCAGCTTCCAAAGTAAGTGCATTGTATAGTTCTAGTAAATGCATGTTCGTGTTAACTTTGACAACTACATATAAGTAGCTTATAATAGTGTCAATGACCTTAACTGGTGTTTGAAAACAGTTGAAAACTGTTATAATTCCGAGGATGACTTTACCAGTTAACTCACAATATACATTCTATTTTATATGAAGAAATACTGATGTAGATTCAAAGTTAATAAATGTTCTACTTTCGTTATCGCAAAATTCACCTTTTTGGTATTTATCGTCTCTCTTACAGTTACAAGCTGCGTATCGAATGCATGCTTCTGAAAGAAGAGTGGGCGTCAACCGCTGGATACCTGGAGAGTGCCATCAACGCCATTCTTGTAGCTGGAGATGATCTGATGTCTTCTAGAGCCATACAGGTAGCAACACTATCTATATTTCCTAGTTAAAATCCGAATTCTATTTGGTTTATTTTTTAATTCGCTTATTTGTAAAGGATTAGTAATTTTCTTGTTATTCTACTTTTATTTTTGTCTTCATGTAAAGTTATCGATGACATTGTTATCGATGAAATATGTATATTATGTACGATACCTACATGACATTGTTAGAAAAATGTAAAGATTATTTCTTACGATATTTGAAAGAGGCCGATCAAAGCTTTGCCGCCCATTTTACTTTACCTTTATGATTGCAGGAAGTGCTGTACATAGCGCTGATAGCCGGAAACTTTTTAAATGCTGGCGGATATGCAGGCGGCGCCGCGGGCGTGAAACTGTCCTCGTTGCAAAAGTTGTCGGATATCCGCGCTAACAAGCCCGGCATGAATCTCATGCACTACGTAGCCATGGTGAGCCAGTATTTCCACAAGTAGCACTATTTCGAAATAAAAGTCTAGCCTAATCATATCCATCACAATAACTTACCTCCTAATTTGCTTGTCAGGAGAGAAATCTCCAATTCGAACAAATAAATTCATTTAAACATAAAATATTATATGAATTAAACACATAATCAGCAGACAAGGTTTTTAGGTTACGTTTTAATTGTTGCTTTAAAATATGTTGACATGAAACTACTACGCCCCACAGCAAGCCGAACGTAAGAATAAAGAGCTCGTACACTTTGCTGATGACATTCGAGTGCTAGAAGAAGCTGCAAAAGCTAGCGTGGAGCAGCTGCACAACGAAATCAACAACCTCAGCATCAGGATAGGAACATTAAAAAAAGAGATTCAATCCACGATTCAGCAGGACATCAAGGAACAGATGGGAGACTTCCTTCAGGTAAAGATAAATAAGATCACGGAATATGTTTATACTCTTAGTAAACTCCAAAACTCTTAGTAAATTTTTGGAATAAGTGTTTATTGAAATAGCCTCAATTGAACATTATGGTATAAGTTTGCATTTAAATATTTAAAATACTTGTATGTAGGGATTGTTAAAGATAAACATAACTTTCAATTTTGAGGCATCCTTACTTGAATCCGATTACAGGTAGCAGAAAGAGAAATATCGGCACTGAATAAAGACATGGAAGAAGTGGAGAGCATGAGGAAGCAGTTGGCGGAATTCTTTTGCGAAGACCCGGTGTCGTTTAAGCTTGAAGAATGCTTTAAGGTATATTTAGACATTAATGAATGAATTAATGGAATTTTATATTACCTTATCTAATAGCGACTGAATCAAATTTTATTTTGTTATAACTTTTTTATTCTGATGTTTACAATGTATATTTATATAATGCTTCGATTTTAACTAATCTTTCTATTATCTTTAGTAAGAGGAACTTAGGTAACTGATTTGATTATAATCAAAATGTAGCAGTAGTTTCCAGCCTTCCAACGCCTCAATAAGTCAACCAGCTTTAAATTATTGCAGATCTTCGTCTCCTTCTGTACGAAGTTCAAGTCGGCGGTGAATGACAACGAGCGACGACGTGCGAACGAAGAGCAGGCTGCTGCGCGACGGCGGGCCAGGGATGCTGCTGCTGCTAGGACTAAACCTGGTAAATATTTGGAGTCATCTAAAGCAGTACAGATA
>DWEM01000718.1:0-17270 GCA_018245935.1 Agara belti belti
GATGTGTGCCCGGTGCATGGCAATAGGCTCACCACCTATTCCATTATGGGACTTAAACGTAACTGGTGAAATGTGGGAGTGTTCTACATTCCTCTGCCTACCCCTTCGGGGAATACAGGCGTGATGTTACGTTTAAGTTATATACAAAACAACTACATATATAGAAAACAATGTACCGTTGTGTATCGACAGTCGACACAAACTTCTGTGCTGCGAAATCCTTAGATTTAACCCCTAAATGTCTTATCTTCTTCTATGCGAAAAGATTTAAGAATCTGTCTTACAGTAGAAAATGTCGATTTAGTTTGGTATGTGGACAGTCGCTCTATAAATAGTAACGAGTTGCGATTATCAGCATTTCAAGAGTCGTCACTGACTAATGTTGAGCCTGTAGACAAATAGTTCTTTACTCTCAACAAATTGATGAGTACCGCGGCTCCCTGAGGACATGGCGCTCTCGTAACTGAATCGTTTCTTCTGTATGGCAAAAATGTAAACAACATGCTACGCGTAATGAATATTAAGAGACAAAGCATCTGAAGATGACGTACAAAAAATTGCCAGTTGTCTTTAACTTATTTAATTCATTTACTCTATACCAATTTCATTAGCAGCTAGAATGATAAACATTCCATTCCATCAATAGTCTTAGATGGCTTTTTGTATTTGCTAATTACAATTTTCTTATTAATAAATATTGCGTAACATAGTGCTCTACATTAAATACAAAGGTATTTCAAAATTATAGTTTTCTAAACAAAAGTCACATTTAAAATGTATTTAGAGATTTCCTGTCCTTATTGTACAGGTTGTGGATACAAATTGCTTTGGATGCATGTATGTATGTTGAGTCAAAGGATAAAAATTTTCTCAATGCAATATGGAACCCGTGCAATATGCCGAAGACTGACACGATGGGCCGGCGGCGTGACATTGACTTGAAGGTTTATTTAATCAAGAGGCGATACCTTAACCCCGACACCCCGCGGCAGGACTGTGTAATCCATTTCTGCCGTCTCAATCACGACTGCTGTGCACTCCGCACAATTGCATATTGTCCTGAGGTGGTAGGGAATTAAATGGGATTTCTTCGTTTACCTTCCGATGATATTGTAGCCCGCTGTGAATCGGTAGTTCTTTTGCTGTTTGTGTTTACTTGATGAATGTGTATGTGTAAACAACACCTTATTTTAATGCACAAACTACGGGATCGGTAATTTAAAGTGGTAAATTTAAAGTTGTAATAAACACGACTCGATGTGTAAGGACGAGTTTAGTCCCATTGATTTTTAAAATGTTACATTGGTTTAGAGGTACTTACTGTTATTTCTCATATTAAAACAAATTTATAAATGGCTGGGAATCGTAAATACATTCACGGTGAAGTTTTGTCCATTGTTTCTTTGGAAGAACTTGGACGGTTTGCTGAGCTTTCGCTCGGAGGGTAGTATAAAATTTGTATAACAAATGAGGGGCGGGTACGGAATCCGTCACAGTGGCGGAGGACGCCGCGTGGGGCGCTAGATGGGTGGCCTCCTTTCTTTATTGATATGCTTAAGTGATGCGAAGTTTATATACATAATAAATATAGAGCATTTAGCATAAATCCGCAGATTCATTTGCTTGTATAAAACTATTTATCAATATCAGCGGCGAAGAGTTGTTTGGTCTAATGTAAGCTCAATAATGCTATTAAGGTCTTTCTGAAATTCGTTCGAATTTAAATCGTTTTAAATTAATAAGTTTTAAATTCAGGTTTTAAAGATTAATAGAAAATTATATATGAATACATTTACGACATAACTATTTCCTAATAATCATTATTAAGTCAGTCAGTGTGCAATAAAGACATTTTTGTGAATACTATTTGCGTCTTTCATACAGAACTCCTATCATTTACTGTTCTTTAATCCTTTTAAGCTTGTCGTATTAATAGCCTTACTAATGAATATTTTACGACATCGGATAAGTCGAAGAATTTAAATTTTGCATTTTGTACCTAAATATTCATTAAACATATGCATTCAGATAATTGAATTATGTACATGTTTCAATTATTTAGGCAAGTGCTACAATTAGGTATTTTCACATAGAAAGGGCTACAAAATCGCGTAGAATTTTAATTACTCATTGTCTTACATTTCTATCTATTGTTAATTGCCATTCCCTAGGTATAGGAGATTGTTTTTTTACTAATTGACAATTGCTCTTGACACCAGTGGACTTTACAGCGGCTTACCAAGGAGCGTCCTCACGCTTGTCGCGTAAATCTTGGGAACTCCTCTCTGACGAGGAAAGCGCATATGGTGTGTGTGCTTTACGTGTAGTGATTGTTGAGTCCTCAAGAGGGGTTTAATTTGCCAGTGTGATGTCATCATGAGAGTCATCGAGCATGTTTCTAGGTCTCCTGACGGGATATAGGTACTACGCTCAAAAGACGGGGATATGTGGTTACAAGATAGTTATTTTCACGTTGATTATATAAGGTGGTCAAGTTTTTCACCGAATAATGTTGTACCTACCACATGTCTTAAGTGTGATACCTACAGTTTAATTTAAATATTAACAGAGTGCTATATAAATTATTATATTAATTAATCCGACGGCCTGTTTTGATTTTCGGCGACTCAAAATCAATTTATCGAGCGAAACATCCCATATGTATATTAAACTCGAAAAAGTTGAGCAAAGCTATCGTTATTGGCACTTATATTTAGACAAACGAAGTTGTTAATAACATGTATTTGTTAAACGGTGCCTCATCCGACTCAGGCTGAAGCTGAGAAATCAGGCACCTTTCTCCACGCACTGTGGTATTAAGCTATTAGTAATCCAATCTGGTTGCTGGTTCAGAACATAAAATGATTAACAGTCGGTTAGGAAATCTTGATACTTGACAAAAAATTACTTAAAATCCCTTTTAGGTCATGCTGGGCTTCATTAGCACAATATAAATCAAAGATTTGTCTTAAACATACTTAAATATAAATTTTGTGTAAAATCTGAGAATAACAGGGTAACTGGCGTATTACTGGATATTAAATACGTGATCGTCGTAGCTATTAATATTAGGAGAAGCCATAAATACAGGAACATGGGGTTTTGCATTCTGAGCGCAATGAAATAAATTCCAATTACGAGCTTTTAATGGATCGCTTGTCGTTTATTTAAATAACATACTCGTAAATGTATCAAAACCGTTTAGTACCAACATCGACATAACAAAATTCAAGCAACCGTTTGATCCTGATATGCAAATATCTGTTTGTTTTATCAAAGCAAAGCGGTATTATTTTAGTATCGGATGTAATCTGGAAGATGATCTGGTCCAAAGATGCATCATTTGCTATCCAAATAGCCGGCGGCTGTTAGTCAATAAAGTTTGAAGATTTTTATATTTTGTTCAAACTATGATGAGCAATTTTAACATTATGTATGGAACTAAGTAGCGAATTCGATAATAGCTGTGTATTGTAATTGTTGAACTATTTTACTTAAGTTGGTATGAACTCCGTTTATTAGCGAAGTGTTCATTCAAAATACTTCTGCAAATTTTCGCAACGACTATACTCTCTTACACGTGTTTAGAGGGATTAATTATTTTATGAAATACAATTACCTATTATAGAATGCCTAGGAACGATGAATATAGTTTTTTTTATTGCCGAAAAGAATAGAAACTATTGGAAAAATAAATACTTAACCAGTTAAAATTAATTACAAACTTTAACGAAAATCAAGAGAATCGTAGATATATTACATAATGGTATAGAATACCAACATGAATGTGATAAGGCTATTATACGGTACACAAGTGTTGGTGATCATCATATGCATTTTACGACACATTTCTGTATCTATGAAAATAATATAGATATTTAGTACCTTTAAGCGACCATTTTTACGAAATGATATTTTAATGTAATATGATAACTGAATTTATGTTCACTTAATGGAGATGAAATGTGAAGAATCCTCAAGTTTTTGCATAAAAACGTGTTCTTAAATTTCAAGTTCCCTTCATTTTAATTAAAACATTTTGCGAGGCTGTAGTTTTACTTGAACGCTTTTGTTTTTGGCGCACTTGACAACAACAATTAACAGCGATGTCTTTATTACGTGTTTTTTGAATTTAAGATGTGCAAGAGAAACGAATGGCGGATGAAAATCGTAAGACGCTTGTTTGAATTAAGTGGTGTGAAAATACCACCGTGCAAACATATTTTGACAATATGATTATTGTTTGAACAAGATTTCGAAGGGAGTGTTCGATGTGTTTGATACTGTAATTGTTTTAAAAGGAATAAAATATTAGGCTATCGACCAAGCGGTTCGGCGTGAAAACGGAACATACGCGAAAACATACACACTTTGGCGTTTATAATATGAAAAGGATAATATGTGATATTTCACAGCCAACTAAAAAAGAATTGCCCGCAGGTCAATCAAAGGAAACAAATAGGTACATGTTCCGATTTGTTTAAACATCTTATCCTTGAGATGTAAAAGAAGAGAGTCCTCAGATTTATGTAATTCAGATAAATACTCGGACGATTAGTTTTCAATCGATTTGCATTAGTTAATAACTTTAGGTTATTCCAAGTAGTAAAACGGACATTTTATTAATATCTCGGCCACCCTGAAGCTAATTCGGTTTTCATTTGACTATAAAATTCAAATTAATTAATAACGCAATGGGATCCATTTTAAAGGTACGCGTAGCTAGGTACTCCGCGTATGTAGTACCAGTTAAGAATGGCGCTATAAATAACTTGTGGTATATTACGGAAAGATCTCATAATTTTTTATAGTGTACATACGGGTACGAATTAAGACCAATTCATGATGTACATAGATATGTATTGTAAGTGCATATAAGTAAAGGTTATTTCGAATTAGATATTTTGAAAAAATCTAAGCTCACGTCACAGATGTTGTAATTAATTGAATTTCAGCTACTTAGAGTTCAATTTTCATGAATCCTATCTCATGAATGATATTTTAAAAACCTTTCATCTTTTTATGGTTAATATATCGAGGTACCATCGTGAGTAGGTATTATGAGTGACAAACACACATACATGGTCAAGCAACTCTAAAAACTGTTAATTCAGTAATGCAATATACTAAAATGTTCCCAATAGTTGTGTTTGTAAATAATTTATACACACGCTTCTGAAAAAAATTCAAAGATTAACTTCTATTATTTGGGCATTTACGTAATTGTGGGTCTTAATCGTTACAAAGTAGGTATTTTTTTCATAAGGTTTTTTTGCGTTGCAAGATTGTTTAGGCATTAACGTCGAACGTAACATAGCACCTGTTGGACAAAAATAGATTGTGGTTATTCTACCCTGTGAGGAGCACTAAAGAAATATAATTCTAAAGATCTATAATGTATGAACTCTTAGTTAATAGGTGATTCTGGTGAGGATCGAAACGTTTACGTCAAAATCAAGGTCAAGATTTCTTATTTACAAATGTGTAAAATACTCCTGATGTACCTAGGTACCTAAGTAGCAAAAACGTATTACGGGTATTAAAAAACACAGGCACATAGTTTGAGCACAAATATGAGCTAAGAAGAAAAGCAGTATGTATAACTTTGTGTACGGATGGTATTATTTGTCAATGTCGTATCTATGCAACGACGAAAAGCAGTACATGACCGCTGGCCAGTGACTTTAATCCAATCTATATTATGTTCTACAAATACTGTACTGATTCGAATAATTGCTGCATTGCGTTAAAGGTCATATAAATGATATGTTGAATAATTTTGATCTGATTATAATAATCATTGGTATTTTGTACATCAAGCTTTTTCATTTTTCTATGACCATGTCGCATAGAAAATCCAAACAAGTTGAGATTGATTTCGGACGTCGAAATTGCACGCGCGTACACGACTAACTCGAGACCAGAGTGCGAGCTACCGCATACTCGGAGGATGACAATAGTTTGTGCGTATTCATACAATTTAAATTCGAACGAAAACGCAACCATGGCGCGGCGCGGTTGGCCTAAGTCGCCAATCTAAACACTGTAGTATTGTATTAAGTGGATATGTATAAGATTTTAAGGCTTTTATTAAATAAGTTCGAATTAATATCTCTCAGTGGGGTGCACTATGAATCGAAGAAAGCTGATAAAATACGACAGCCATTTTACATGTTAATATTATCTTATAAATTTACTGCGCTAACGCATGTCATTTAATCTCGTAACGTAATAAAATCATATTTCCGAATTAATGTGAATCTTTTCGACATTCTCACGTGAGCGTGCTGCTCACAAGGTTGTAGACCTTACGGTTGATATAGTATTGGTAATAGGAATCGTTGCATTTGTTTAAAATACACTGTGTACAATATAATTGGACCCTTTGGTCTTGTGGTTAAAGACCCTGACCGCTAAACCGGAGGCCGTGGGTTTGATTTCCACATAGACAAACATTTTGTGTGATGTGCACATTTCTTTGTTCTGTGTCTGGGTATATATGTATAATTATCAGCTGTTCGGTTGATATAATATCATAGGCATTTAATTGCCTAATTTGGTATTATACAAGTGTATTTGAAATTTTTCCAATTATTATTCGTACATATTTATACTCCTTTCAAAAATTATAAATATGAAAATAACACTACAAAGACATCTCCATATTCTACGCTTTTACAGCTAAACTGATTTCCATGAAATACATATTATATTACAATATTTCAAATGATCTGGGAAAATTAAAGGTTAGGGTTTTAAAATCATTCATTGCATTTTAGATCTTTCAAACTACGCAACTATTTTGAATGCAGTTTTCATCAGTCATCACAGACTCATCATCACAGACTGCAAATTTGGTATGGGGATAATTTGAAGCCTGGGAATAAAAATAGGATGTTTTTTATCGTGTACCTAAAATTTGTGCTTCAATGCAATTGAATTTATTTTACAGGATGTAATATAAATATCAGTATTAACTTAACAATCATAAAGACTATAATCATATCTTGGAATACGACAATAAGAAGGGCTATTAAGAATAATCTCTTTAGAAACCTCACTGACAGTTGAGAGTGTGCGACGAGCCCACTAAAACGCTAATAATGTCAATAGGGGGACACATGTTGCGCAACAATGTGCCATTTTGGAAGCACTGTCAGGCGTATAACCTTATTAAATAAGTGCCCCATGGAGGATTGATCGCAGAACGAGGACGGACAGCAATTTGAATAAAAAATGTTTCAGCGTTTCGCTTTTAATACACTTGGAAGAGCTATATTTGTTTGCATTTCTAAGGCGGGATTCTTTGCTAGGTGTTCGAGTGCGAATTCTTTCCCCCTCGCATCTATATCTTTATACTGTTAAACAGCAGTGTATCTAATATTACACTGAGTATTCAGTTTGAAGCGTGTGGTAAGTTTAGATTCAAGCTGTTCCTAATTTGAATGGGTGGAACAACAAAGGTTAATATAGGTTAAAATAAAGTGAAAGTACCTAGGTAATATAATAATACATATTTGCATTATGTTTACCACATTATCTGAAATAGCTAGGTAGTATTATAAAAACATTTAGGTACATTCAGGACCTTTCAATTGGAACCTTAGTGGAATGGATATCATTATATTTTATTGATAACTTTTAATAAGAACTGCGGTGAAAGCAGAAGGATTATTCAGCAGTAGTTTAAAATTTGTAGAAACATTTTATAGGACAGTAACATCCGCCGCCGAAGCACATCCGGAAAGGTGGCCGCGCAAATAAAAGCGCAGACATAATTCGTCATATTATTCATAAATAAAAATCAGTGCAAGATCGGCAGATGTGAAAGGATTGCACACATGCCGGCAAGGTGTGTTCTGCGCCTGCCCCGCTATCGCATGGCTTGTGCCAAATACAAACACTTCAATGAACAAATAGAATCTTAAGCAATATTAGAATTCATATTGTCTTTCGTACTATATATTCAAAAGTCATTTACCTTACTATACAACTATATATACAATGTCTCTACATCGTAGGAGGAATTTAAATTCAGTAGTGTCGCCAATTTCTAAGTTCATATTTATTTTTCATTTTCTTCAAGATCAAGATGACACCGAGGACGTATAAGGAGCGCAGTCGCGGTTCCTTTTAAAACGAACCAGTTCCAGTTTAGTAATTAAACTAACAACTTTATCGATCAAAGAGTTATCCAATACAGGTTGGACCACCGGGCTCAGTATCTGCATGGATTGTATGAGCGGTATATAAATATTGGCTACGCATTGGTCTGGTAATGGAAATGTCAGCCGATCGCTTCTTGTCTATAATCCGCCGAATGAGTTTATTACGAGTGCACTGCCCACTTATATGCAGATTTGATCAGACACGACAATATCGTTTATGCATTTTTAAGAGCAAAGTGGAATATGTCTGTATATTTCATGACTCTTATCAAGGAACATTTGCGGTTAATGCGCTGCGCATGTTTCTTAAGAAATCAAAAACTCTTATAAGTAGTGTAATAAGAAAAATATTTAAACCACATAAATATTTACTTCTTCTATTAAAAGGTTTTAAGCAGATATTTTGTGAATATGGAGATCTTTTAACATTGCTTGATAGAGTTGTACATTCTCAAATTATATCAAAAACTTTGAATAGTGCGAACAATGGATTTTAGGCTATTGTAATGTTGGATATAGCGTTGCAAAATACGTTTTAACAAAGGTTGTAATTATCGGTTATGGTTCCGTTTGCTCCTTTATTCGTCTTTGTGCTGTCGAGATGTCTCTATTTCGTGATTCTCTAAGGTGTGGGCTGGCTAAATGTTATTTGACGATAGTATTGTGAGCGCGCCTGCTGGGCTATTGTGCTGCTCGATGTATCACTCCCACATTTTATATTATTTTGCGAATTCACTTGCAGGAACGCATATCGAGGTAAAATGATTGATAGTTACAGTATTGAATCTAGTATACAATAGGTGATATGTGAGGACTTATATGACTCTAGGGAGATATTATAATTTTATTAAATTCAAAGATGTGACTACTTCTCTCGGAAATGTGAAATGGAAACGATGCTTTCGTTCAATTTGTCAATTCCTTATAATGTCAGTAGCATTAAAGGGTATCATTATATTTACTTGGTATTAATTTGAAATTAATTTTACAAAATAACTGTTGCATTATCTCTATGAATTTATAAAACATACTCCTCGGTGTACATATACAATATACATGCATACATTTTTGTCATATATATGCATACAATTTTGAATACATGTATGATTTATGAACTTATATTATGGAAGGCTTTGGTCTAGCACTCAATTAATTTCCCCTGATGATGATGATTATATGACCAAAACCTTATTTACAATGTCATTAATTGTAATGGTGCAATTACCGATATTGTATTTGCTTCATTTATTTTTTACCAGTATTTCTTCATTCAAAGCCACAGCGAACAGGTAGACCGGAGAAAATCAATGGGACAAAATGAAATACGAATAACTTCTCGGAGGCGACACGAAGTCTATTAAAATCAAGTTTAGCGCCTCCTTCAATGGGATGATTGAAAGCCTCTAAACAATTCATTCTTTCAAGTGTCTCAATGGCTTGGCCCACATTCCTTGTGTAATCTTTTAAAAGAATAATAGTATTGACAATGGCGACCCTTCGCCATTGAAAGCATGTAAAATACTGACATTCATAGTTCTAAATTAATGTAACCTTCTTTCAGAATCACTTAAGGTCCTGCCGCCCAGAGCGCACTAAAGTACTCCAACTTCTTTGAATGTCTCTTGAAAAATTCATACAATAAAATGTTCCTTAACCTTATCTGAACATAGTCTATTTTCACTTTATATGTTTCTATAGGTGTCAGTATTAGTTTCTTTCTGTTATCCTGGTTATGAGGAACATAACACATTTTTCTTTGTATTTTACACGCCTCGCCAGGGCCTTCCACTTGTCACCTAACAGGCTTTTAATAAAGTTTGCACAATCAATTCCTATATTGAGCTGAAATTTTTTATATTGTCGTCATTTAACTGAATATTCATATAATTTATTATTATATATTTATTAACAAATTTGGTTAATTACCTTCGTCAATTCCTATTGGAACTGTGTAGTGAATGATGTTTCTGGCAAATTCTGACATTTGCTGGGTGAATTCCTAAAAGTTGCAGCTAAAGCAAATTCATTATAGATAAGCTTTTTGTATGTTTAAAATAAATGTTTTTTACTTTCTTTAGTAGGTAGTGATTGATAGTATTTATCGATTTTCCAATGTATTCTGCGTTTTTCAGTGTATCGCGGCTGTATCTTCCACAGGTTTTTTATCTTACTTTAGCTGTAACAAGCTCGTCATTTCCAATTCAATATCATATTTTTGTACCTCATAAAATATGAATGACATTTTCGTTCTGAGTATGTTATTTATAAATGTTAGGTAAATTACCTATATGTTTTAAGGACGTTTTATGCATGTATTGTCACAAAGCTTATTAATGTTAAAGGGTAACGATTAAGTATTGGTAAGTAAGGGTAAGTATTGGTCAACATTAATTCAACGGCACGTGTACAAAAGTCCATTCTTTTCAAAAATGTATTCCAGGTATCGAGCGAAAAAAAATATAGGGGCGGGGGAGTGGTCCATATTAATTTTTTTTGTAAAGGTGTTCTTATAAAATGCAGTTTCGGGGCCAACGGAGCTCATTCATTTCAATGTTCGCATAGAGATAGAAGCTCAACTAGTTTACTTTTCGAATTTTACTGCATACGGAATCGAACAACAATGCTTCGTAGCATTCAAAGTAACGCGCTAGACTATGGCATAACATATGCACCAAAATACGTATCTATCGCACCCACGCCCGATAGGAAACAGCCGTGTCTCGAATTAAATAATGCGACTGAAACGAAATACAATTATAAGAATAGCTTATACAAGGGCCCGCAAGCCGCATCGATAGCTAGAAGAAATGCCCGCGAAAGGAATCGTGTTAAACAAGTAAATGATGGATTTAACGCTCTGCGGAAGAGAATACCCCTTTCGATTGTTAACGCTTTATCTGGAGGAGCTCGCCGAGGATCGGGAAAAAAACTCAGCAAAGTGGATACACTGCGAATGGTCGTAGAATATATCAAACACCTGCAAACCTTATTGGACGAAAGCGACGCAGCACTAGGTGTGGTGACAACTAGACATTCAGAAAAAGACATTCCACATTACGAGATTGACGAAGGTGTATTTGGTGGAAGAAGCTCTCCGTACACGGATTCAGTGCCATCTCCAGCCAGTTCAGATTGTTCATCCGGCGTTTCGTCAATTTACTCAAACAATGACTGTTGTTCATACAAATATCCAACAAACGTAGAGACGGCGAGCCCTGTGAACGACAATGAACTATTAGACGCAATATCTTGGTGGCAGCAAACGTAAAACAACAAAGTTTATTTAGAAGATTTTACATAAAAAGTGTATATACAATGTGAAATCTAGTCAATTTATGTTAAAAAAGAACTGTTAATTATACGAATATAGAAATTTGTCAATCATGTCGATATTGTAGATAAGCATGTAAATATCTAGAATGTCATATTAATATATAGATATATCAGATAGTTAATAATGTGAAGATATGAAATAAATGTACCGATTAAAAATATTTTTAATTTTTTTTTATGTGCTCCTTCAAATATTTCCGCATATTATCACTACTTAAAAACTAGAGGTATGAAATTTATTTTACTTATTGTAACTTTAAAAATACTCGCGCTTGATATAATACGTTCCAAAAATTGTAAATGTAAATTTAGCACTTTATTTTCCTGTTAAATATAAATATATTGAAACGATTGCAATTGCAATAAATGTAATTAAATTTTTTATCACTTGAAATGTGAAGAACAGACAATTAAATTGTAGTAGCAAAATTGCAAAAAAAATATGAAGTCGGTTCATTAATAGCGGAAGCGGACAATAAAAAACTGAAAAGTACTACATAACGAATACCTGAAGCCTGATTACAATTACTCTAGTTGTACTCGTTTTATTCGAGGCTTGATATATCTGAGAAGAATGTTATCGGTGCGTGTGATAACATTCTGCTGATATCACACCTCCGGCGAGTTGATTAAGCCATCGATGCGCGATCACACCGACGGGACATTGTTATACAAGATTAATGGTGTTCGGCGAGATAAGAAGTGGGAGCTAAATGCATTTACATGTGCGAATAAAACGAACCTGATAAAGGGACAAAGAAGTTCGTATCGAATAAGGACACCGCTGCATATCGTTTCGGTGTGAGCTATACGGCATTTATGTTTGACAAGCTTTGATATAATTATGACATTTTATACACTGTGAAGATCTTTTGGTACAATTGCATTTTTTCGGAATAATCGAAAACTAGTTTATTGATGTACCACTAGTAAATATATGCAGTAGTAGTATTAGAAGTACTATTCTTTAGCTACATATTACTGGAATATATAATAACAAACTAGTAGGTACCTCTGAGACAAACAAAAGAATAATATAATGTTGTCATAGACTGCCATCACAAATTAAAATGATGTTGGCAATACTAAATAACTGTGTGTATTTCTAGATGCGTAGATTTACACAGAAATGCAGATTGAACTTTACGATTATAGCCAACACAGATAAAAACAATTGTAATTAAATTTGATACCTAATGATTGTAACTAAATGTAACGAAAGTATGTACTATCTTTCAATTTATGTAACTGATGGTTATAGACCGTTCCAATCTTAGACAGGGAAATTCACTAGAGCTTTGCATTTTTGTATGTAGTTACAATGATGTAATTGCATAGTATTTTTAAATTTCTCTATTAACATTGACAAATATAGCCGAATGTGGATGTAGGAAACATAAAGATTTTGAAACACGTACCATTTTGTATTAAGGCAACGAGATACCGGGCTTTAGGAATTAAAGAAAAATGTATTTAAATTTCATTTACGCTATTAAGTAGGTACCTAACAGTCAGCTCCTGATTCACCATCTTTATAATCTAATATTAAAATGCTTAGAACAATTTATAATATAAATATAGACAATTATTAGAAGTGTAAAGTAATTTAAATTTAAAAAATAATAATTCTGATATTAGTTATTTATCTGAAAGCAGCATCTCGCCCGTCTTCGCCCGTGTGGAACAATTATCTATCTTAAGTAGATCTAACCGACATACCTGAGCCCCCCGCGCCCACATGCCTGCCACCGCTCACCGGTATTATTATTTTGTCACACGACGGCTTTTGTTTTGCGATACTGCAGAGATATACATTTTAATTACATATACATTACAGTGTCATGGGCGAATATGTGCTAAATTGAATTCTTAAAAAAATTAACACATTTATTAAGATAATAGATTAATATCATATCAGTCAAAAAGCTTCGGAAATATATATTTTTTCATCGTTATTTGAAAAATATAAATGGTTACTTACGAAATAAACATATAGGTACTGTGGCTGATTTTTTTTTAATTTTCGAAAGGAATAATTCAGTCATACATTTTATCGTGACTTGGTTTCAACTATTGACGCTATGTCAGAAGTGGTACTTTTTTTTGGCTTTGGTGACGAATGTCATCATAATATTAATATTATTATCTAATATATACACACACATAATGTAGCTTTCAAATAGGTACAGTATAGGCGCCGATTATCCTGCAGACATACACGACTCACAAAATTCACAGTCTCTCCTTATAACATTAGTATACCTATTTATATTTGGCCTATGGTAGTTTATTATAATCATGGCTTTTAATTGAATATAGGAATACAGTGATATCCTTAGTAAACAAAAAACGACTAGGAAATGGTAGAAAAAAATATTCAGAATATATGTCTATATTACAAAATTTGTCATGCAGTGTTACTTGTAGGTATTGACGAGTAAACGCAAGTATCATTACCGACTAACACGTTTCCTGTTTGTCGGTTTAAGAACAAAAACTTAAGTTGCTCGCCGCGAAATCAGTTCGGTAAATTCCGGAAACTGTTCAATCGAATCACATTCGATTCGCTTTGTGTCGGTAATCGTATTACGCGGCGCACGTGAGCGTTGTTCTGTTCGTGATTTTTGCGAAAAGCAAACGATAAACATTGTTGTTAAATGGATTTCTCTAAGCAGTTTGTGAGGAGAACTTTTTATGATCGTGATTGTGTCACTTGATGTAAAGTTTAGAATTTATTGCTTTTTAATTGTTTTGAGCCTAAGGTATATTTGCTTAGGCTTTTAGTATTTTTTCCTTTTAATTCTATTTTTTTATTGCATAAAAGAGTTCTTTTTGCCTGCAAATTTTTTTATATGTACAAAATGTATATAAAACATGGATATAATGTCACATTTTTTACAATATTTCATGCAGTCCATAATTATTATTTCTGCTTAATAACTCTTATGTCATTGTAGCGGTTCCATCTTACTCCGAACAATTATTGTTCTATGCCTTCTATTGTTTGAAGTTTCACTTGTATCGATTGGCACTTTGCTTTGAAAGGCGCCGTTCATTTGTAAAATGGCAATTAATCTTTACTTTCTCTCTCAAACACAAGCTTTCATTATTATGTTTACAGCATATTACAATAGAGCTTTAGATCGTTTTGTAAATACTAAAATAAGAGTA
Organism: Agara belti belti; assembly: GCA_018245935.1. Taxonomy (NCBI): domain Eukaryota; kingdom Metazoa; phylum Arthropoda; class Insecta; order Lepidoptera; family Hesperiidae; genus Agara; species Agara belti. The sequence goes on from DWEM01000718.1 coordinate 14,673, forward strand.
AATTTTTATGTTATTTTGTTGTAATTAATAATTGTCAAATACCTGTAAGCAACTAACATGATTCAATACAGACAATAAATATATGTTTTTTCTGATTAATACCGTATCTCACTACCGTATTTCAACTGTTTTTTTTTTCATTTTTAACAGTCGAGTGTTAGCAGCAGCTCTAGCTGCATTTAATTATTTTACTAAAACACTAGTAGCATTGTGAGGTTTGTGTTTAATACGTGGCAGCCAAGAGGTTTCACACGAGTCCGTTTACACAGGAGAAGATCATTATACAATTACTGGTAATAAAATAATCAGCAGTTTCTGACATATTATGTCGACTGGCTGAAGGTGAACTGTTTATTATAATATACGTTAACTGAACTATAAATGTATTTACATAATTATGAATATATCTATTTAAAAGTACAAATTAACTTCCATTTTTGTTACGTAATGTAAATCAAGGGTAAAACAGAAGCATTTTACCACGTGTTCAAAAAGTGTGAAAACGGTGCCATGCATCTTTTGAAGACTAGAAGCATCTGTAAAAAGCAATTACAGAATATAATTAAGGTAACAACATTTTAAAAGGAGCTACTTGACCGTGTATCTTTACTATCATATTTCACTCTCAGAACGAATGGTTACAGAAATTTGATACGTCCATGTTTTTGTATATGAAATAGTCGTAATTCACGGCAAGCTATGGCAAAGTTTAATGAAAACCTAAATTTTGTTTCCATGAAGCTGTTTATATTATTTTTCTATAATATTATAAAAAAATGGGCAACAAGCAGTTTAGGGAGCTTTCGTAAGTGAATACACGCAAACGGAAGGACTCGTGTGATGTGCAATTTGAGAATAATTTCCGCATGAACCGCTCCAAATAGTTAACACTATCTGCGTTTTTTTTTTGTTTCCTCAGCTTTTTGATATTGCTTTTTTGCGGTTAGCTTTATATCTAATTGGTGGTACTTTGTACGTATTCTTCAACGCATTTCTCGTAGGGATAAAAGGAACTTGCACAGCAATTGTGGCCTTTTATAAAACTGTATTTAAACGTCTAGTAACAAAAAACTTTCCTCTCAAAATTGCCTTTCTGCTTCAAATTTCTTGCTACATATTATAACTTTTATGGACGTAATAAATAATTCTATGTGCATACATGCTATTTGCACGTGCTAGTTACTTTATACTTTTAGAAGGTTTTGTAAGGAAGAACTTTTAAAATACATTGATTTTGATCGATTGATTGCCACTGATAACAAACGTTTATTACAATATTTAGTATTAAAATATTAATGTACAACCTGATTATACACTATACAAATAAATATACAAATGACTACAAATTAATATACATATATACAAATGAAGTTGTTGTGAGTCGTCGAATGTCAAGCATGAGCGTGATTTACACAGCGGCCGCTGTGTATCCGGCGGTACGGCCACAAAAGTAACTTACGCATTATCATTTCTATACGTTGGCACTCAATTGATATTATGGAGACAAAGTTTAGCAGTTTTACAGGTTTTCCGCCCATTACGAAATTTTGATAAATAAACAACAGCGATAACTTTTTATTAGTGAGCTTTTCTGCTACTAGCTACTTTCGTTTCGTAAAAGTAGTAAAATACAAATAGGATTATTTAATGACTTTCATTAGTGTATTGAACATACGAGCATCTATGATGTAATTTGCTTAAAACACTAAATAAATACCACTACTATCGATAAAACGGCCGTTTAATGTTATACCCGTTATGTTTATCGTTACTCACGTCATAGGAAACTGGATTTTTACACGTTGCTGTCAGCTGACTAAATTTGAGCTTTTCATTACTTAACTGCCAGCGATATGGTAATGATTTTTAATATATTAAAACGAATTTAAGTATTCAATGTTAAGGTTTAAGGCGGTTTGTAATTATTTACGTCTGTTATATTCGTTAAAGATTATTGGTCATTTGATTTTTGATATTTATATTTGAAAAAAAGGTTGTGCTTAGCGTTGCAAATAATGATTTTATTAAGATTTTAACGTTTGTTATTTATTGAAGTACGTTAAACATTTCTCAGATTACAATTAACTACAGATACTTATATAATGAGTAACTCTGCTCCCTATTTGGCAATGTTTGTACCATTAATACGTTATTTGTAAGAGAGAAATTATGGCAAATACGTGATGAAATATTAGACATGGGTGTGAAAAAATTATCATGTACATAAAAAAGTAATCATTGCAACTGGCTTTTAATGCCTCCATACAAAAAGTCTACTTAAGGAGACAGTTGAGGGAAGATCTTAAAAAAGGCGGCGTGAGTACCATAAAAAGGATTACGGGTTGGGAAGGCTTAATGCGCTAGGATTCAATTAGCCGAAATAAGCTTAAATGGACTGTATCCGCTGTTGTGACAGCACACGAATTATCGAAAGCTGGTTAGCTTCCGTCACATTAGAATAAGTGGACGGACGCTTGTGGGTGTTAGGAGGGTGACAAAACATTAATGAGAAATTGTTGGGTTTGACTGCCTCGTTGGTCGAGCGGTTGCTAGCGCGACTGCCGATCGGGAGGTCCTGGGTTCAAATCCCGGGTCGGG
>DWEM01000719.1:0-17267 GCA_018245935.1 Agara belti belti
CGCCCAGCGACTCTTGGCTCGAGCTGGTGCGCATACGCATACATATTATTCCGTGTCGCATTTTATTTTGTAATACCGACTTCAATACGACGTCGTGACAATAATGTAATGATAAGCCTATCTACACGTTCGCAATTTTTAAAATAACATCAATACTAAAAGCTAGGCGATTCCAATGCACGAATAAAATATTAAATAATAGTCAATTTTCATGTTGTAAGTTTTGGAAAACACTCCGTAGAATATATCTACCGAAACGAAACGCTTGAAAGTATGAACGCTTTGATAGAACCCTAAACCTCTTCGGTCCTTCGAGCCGGATACCAGGCCGTGACGACTACGGTCTAACCCCACATCATCTAATAAGTTAGTGTAAAAGAGTATAACAAAATAACCGTGGCCTATATTTTGGCTGGACCATAAACCGACTTGTTAGTAAAGCTGTTAATGGATACACGCAGCATATGAATTAGCGAGAAGTTAAAACTCTAAAAAAATAACTAGCTTTCTCAAAATGTTGGCAAACCTAATTGTAGTCTCGACAGATAGTCAACAAGATCATGAATTTAGCTTTCATTTAATTTTTTTTGACGTGTGAAATTGGTAGCAAATGAAATTACTATGGATGGGAGTTTAGCCGTAGTGGGGGCTACATGTGGAGGGGGCACACGGATGTACTGGACACATACCGTTTGGATGCAGAACAAATATTATCTGTAATATTACAATGCAATGATAAGCCATCCTTAGTAATTCCATTTTATTCCAAATTTCATGAAAATTGTTTACAAAAGTTATGTCATGATAAATTTCAAACATTTTGTAAAAAAATGTAAATATGTAATAACTATTTTCATATAATTCTTTTAGACACAAAGGATTTAACGATATAAAACGACTATATTAACATGTGTATAATTACCTATTTCCATATAACTATAATAAATAGGTAGTAACATTTGTAAATATTATTGACATTAGAGCGAGATGGCGCTATACAAAAGAGTGAATCGCGCTAATAATTTTGTTTCTGAGCATGGTGCATATAAAAAGTGCCCAACTTAAAGTACAGGACGGTTTTATGATTTGCCTTGGAAACGATATCTGTGTGCTACAATATTGATATTGCCGTTCATACTATTCGTCTTTAAAATACGACTTTCCTAATAGACCTATGCAAACTCGACACATTACTTAAAGTAATGAAAATAATACTGTTTTTCAATTACAAAAAATCATATCCGTATTAATGCACCCAAATTCTATCTGTTTTAAATGTAGCTAGCCGATTTGCAGCCGTACGGATGGTGCAACAGGTGACCGTCGATCGTTCTGTAAACGCTCGACTTAAAGCACAACTCGTGCGGCGCATAGTCGAACAGCGCGTCCGGACAGTCGCACCGCGCGTCGGCATCCGAGTGGCTGTGATACATCGGTTTGTACGTTCGCGTGGAGTTCGCGGTGAACGTGGGTAGTGTGCGTGCGAGAGGTAGAGGTCGCCACCTGTGTATCGGGATGCGGGCGAGGCCGCCCGACACGATCGACGTCCTGGCGGCGTGCGGGACGGAAACAGAGTTAAGAGACGTTAGTAGAGCATAATGTTATAACCGAAACCGAGCATTAAAAGGCGAGATCGTACAAATAAATCATACGATATTTTGTAAGCGAAATAGATAATACCGATTGCTAACAATCTGTATAATTAAATAAGAAAGGCGCGGCAAAATTTCCTAAGCATTTCCGTACTTCATAGTTACATCGTTAAGTTAATAACGGATTGGAAATATCCGACAGACGGATCGGCCGCCGAGTCGCGGTCGCGATTTCTCACGGTGCGACACGAGTAGGGCAACGGAGAGCGAGAGGGGGTTCGTGCGAGAGAGATCGAGGCGGTAGTTACGAGTCGTATGGCGCGGGGTAGTGCGTGCGCAGGCGGTCGCGCTCGGCGTGCAGCGCGCGCGCCGCCCGCTCCAGCCGCAGCGAGCGCGCCGTCAGCGGGGACTCGCCGCCCTCGCCGCCCGCGCCGCCCGCCCCGGCGCCGCCCTCCTCGCATAGCTGCAACTGGACCGTACACGCGACACCGTGTCGACTTATCCATACATCTGAGACGACTTACCAAAAAACATTAGAGCTGTTTTTCACCTATTGTTCTGTCCGTTTGACACGTTAACAATACGATAGCCGTTATTGTACAGCGATCGACCGAAATTACTTAGTGGTTAATAATGGATCTATCACAAATACATTTGAGGAGAAGAAATTGGTTGATAATAAAATTAACTTTTATATGAGTTGCGAACAATATACATACAAATAAATACTAGTTACAGGATTTAAATAACAATATTTATAAAGAAACAAAAATAAAATTAATAAATGTTATAAAAAGATAAAAAATTATAAAGGACTTTTTACACAAGAACGCAATCTACACTTCTCTCCGCAAGTTATTGCGTATATTTCCAAGCGTACAAAGTAAGCGTTTGCAATATTTTGTGATATATGTACATATATTTCATATTATAATAGCTTTTCTTGTTAAGCTAAACAAACATACGAATACATAAGGCTAACGGATTGTGGGCTAAGCTAAGCTCGACTGTAAGTGGACGCAAAATATCGACCTGATTATTTTGTGTCATAACAAAGTTCGAAAAAAAATCAACAAAAAGCTTATAAAATACGTACAGGATACTTTGGAAACATTTTACTGGCCGCATGCGTATATTGGCGGGTAGTCTCTATTATGCTGCCTACTCGTTCCGATGTTATCGATTGAAATTATTTTTTCAATACACATTCCGAGCTCGAGACTCGGCGGGTATACAACTATTCAAATCTATAACGAAATTAACGATAGGAAAAATAATTACGGGACTGGAATTTAGAGTACTTCATAATAAAAATATGAATATAAAGTAGGTAGGAGCCGAATTGGGTATCGAACTAACTGTAACGCAATGCGATCGATCGTGTATGATCTACTGTAGTGTATTGTACAGATTTAAGTTATATTTATATATAATGCGGATATATTGCATCAAGCCTCTCACACACTATCCATGACCGTTTCGTTACTTCAAAAAGTAACTGAAATTAATCCTTTAAGTAATTTTTAGTCTTCATGTGCAATTAAACTTTGTCTATGTTTATTTTATTCACAAAAAAAAATTCATAAAATCATAGACAAACATATATACTTGGAACGGAAGCAAGTACAGATAGTTAAGCATCATGGAGAGTGCGCAAGCCGCAGTGACGTGGCACGGAGCGGGCCGTCAAAGCGTGTACGGGGGGCGGGGCGGGCAACATTCGGCAACATTCGGCAACGGTCGGCTACGCTCGGCTACACTCGGCAAGACAAGGGACCGACCTGGCTGGACGGCAGGCTTTCCGACGCCTGCGGGCTGCGGTAGTGCGAGTGCGCCGGCGACATCGACGCCGGGGCCTGGTCGCCGCCACAATCACATACATTATGTCTGTCATTACGTACATACTGATACATCGCGCGTGTCGATCGAAGCACGTTCACCGTTACGTCGCGTCGACCGAGCGCACGTGTATTGTATAAACTAAACGGTAATATGATGCGTGACATTTCTAACTCGTTCGTCGGATACCAAATTACTGCAATTTCGTGGTCGTCGGTCCAACGATATGCATATGAAAGAACTAAATTAAACCCAAGTAACGGAACGCATCCACTGATTTTCGTGTGAATTACGAATGATATTTGAACGTGTTAGGTGTGATGTGCGGTCGTAGAGGACGGCGAGTGCGCACTGACCGTGTGGTACTTGTGGTGCGGCGCCAGCAGCGGCCGGGAGGGGGAGGCGGCGGGCGGCGGGGACTCCGCCCGTCGCGACACCACGTTCATGTGCTCGTAGCTGCCGACCTGCCGATATATAACGCGCATGGCCATAAGGACGGTGTAGTAGCGACACGTTTTTAGCACGACGTAGGAAAGATTGTTATAACTAGTGATTTGGTTCCTTAGATTTTTTGTTCGGCTTTATTTATCTCTCATCACATATACATTTTTGGGTTGTGCACCATAACTTTAAATTTTACATCCTCCTGCGGGTGCATAAAAAGGGGTCGAGGATTTCTCTTGACGTATCGATATATAGACTCAGTACTGCGACGAGTGCGCGATGACCGACCCGAGACTCGAGCTCCTCGGCGCGCGCCTCGGTGCTCTGCTTCTCCTCCTGGATGAGGCGGATCTCGGTGTTGATGGCGTCCAGCTGCTCCTGCAGCATCAGCGCCAGCGCCGCCGCATCCGTGTGGCCGCCCTCCGCGCCGCCCTCCGACGAGTCGTTCTGCAAGCACCGACAGCGACCTCTCATACGACGGACACCGAAACAGATCAAAGTTACGTACGCAGCAGAATCCGAAATGTTATAAGAACTCTCGAATTCTCGTCTGTTCACGGTGTTTAATTGTTACTGTGTACATTTAAATTATAGATTTGAATTATTATTCGATTGAAAATAGCAAAGATTTCTTATTTCAAATTTATGTAAATGTAAATCTATGTAACAAATTCGTATAATATCCACAAGTCGAGCGGCACTACGTAATTAGTTAATTTCATCCTAATAATTTAAGGATAGTTCATTAAAGACAATGTAAGCTTACCTCGGCGTCGCTGGACACGTCGAAAGCCTGCTGCACGTTGGCCAGCACGTGCGCCTGCTGCAGCTTCTCCCAGGAGCCGTCCAGCTGGAACGTACCATATGGAACCGTTTAAAACACGATCGAACCGTCCGCGGCGTCGGCGACGGTTACGGTGCGTGCGCGTCACCTTGGGCGTGAAGAGCGCGGCGGGCGGCGGCGGCGGCGCGCCCGGCGACAGCGAGCGCGTGAGCGCGTCCGTCTGCTGGATGTTGAAGGCGATCTCCTGCTGCAGCATCTGCCGCTTCAGCTGCAACACACCACACCTTACTTATGGCGGTTTCGGCTCTATTCCGATCATTATATAGATGAAAAAGAGCGGGTAAGTATATACGAGTCAAAATGAAGTAAACGGCTAAACTCGTCCGCATCTGAATACCCATTTCTCGTTTAATGGCAGGGAGCGCCGCTAGATGGCAGTAGCTGTACGAATTTTAAACATTACTTGAAATTATTTCTAAGTTCCCGTTACTTTTCAAGTTTCGTTATTATTATTTTTTAAACTATAAATTATTACGTCATTTTAGTCTAAATTAAGAAAAAAATTACTTTTCTAACCAAAAACTAACAAAGCATTTATAACTTTTATTTCAATTTTTAAATATTAATGAAATAAGATATGAAAGGGCGGCATACCTGTTCCGTCTCCATGCGCCACTTGGCTAGCTCCTTGAGTATGTCCTGCTTCTCGGCCATCAGCTCGTCGGCGTACTTGCGCGTCTTGTCCAGCTCCTGCGTCAGCGCGTTCTTCTCGTCCAGCGCGTGCATTCGCTCCTTTAGGTGCACTTGTAACCTGGATAGTTTTATTTATTATTACTTACTCGAAGATAGAAAAATTATCAAGTATTAAGAATTTGTGCCTCTCATATTTAAATAAATTCGACGATCTTTTAAAGTCAAAAATACTGTTATTTTTAATATGATTATGTAAAACAGTGTAATTTCTATGTGCCATACAGAGAACACTGTTGTGATACAGCTTAGTCCTTCAGTAAATATTTAGTAGTTCGTGTTTATTCACTTTTACTATTACTACTGTCATATCATTCACATTTCGAGAGAGCCATGATACATAGATTGTCTCTATTCCTAAGCGTATGTTTAGGACGGCGGGTGCGCGCACCTGTCGTTGGATTCGGAGAGCAGCTTGTCGACGGTGGCGGACAGGCGCGTGTTGTGCTCCTCGTTCATGCGCAGGCGCTGGTTGAGCCGCATCAGCTCCGCGTTCTTCTCCTCCACGTTCGCCTCCAGCCGCTGGATGCGGTCCTCCGCCGAGCCGTGACGCTCCTGCGCCTGACCACGACAAACACTCCATCATTGCAAGTAATCAATAACACTTACCATATCAATGCGTCACAATACAGAATTCAAAATATTTAGCTAGGTACTACTTGAAAATTGAAAAAAAGGAACTGAAGAGGCAAAGGCTTTCGCCGAAAGGACGATTAAGTGAGAAACTAAGACCTACGACGAAGGTACTACGTAAGGTAAAGATTAAATTAAACAAGGTATTTAGCTTTGAGCTAATGAAAAAGTATAAGAATAAAAAAAACAGGGATAATTAAATATTTGCACAATAAGCGAAGAACAATGTTGAGGAGCTGTATATGTGTGTATAACTATACTGAAAAACAGTACAGAAAAAACTATTAACTCTCGAAAGAACAATATAAAAAAGAGAATACAGGTAGCGCGGATAGTGTAAAAAATATGCAGGCAGCTAAGCCTCGGTAGACAAATAGCAAAGTCGAGGAAAATCTACAAGAAACGGAGTGTCGACCGCTAATTCTAATTGGACTTGCGACTTATGAATGTATATACATTCGGACCGAAGTTGTAAAAGTATCAGAATAACGTATCTGGATACCACATCATTGAAGTGAGCACAGAAGAATCTTGTCTATCTTGAAAAACGTTTACATAAAATGGGAAGCTAACCGTTTTTTATATTGCAATGCATAGAATCAGTGACAGTAAAAAAGGAAATCAAACATCAGAAACGTAACAATATAAAAAGTGTAGAAAAGAAATAAGAAGATAGACAGATAGATACAATCGATGGTTTCGATCAAAAACATCGTTACAAATTTATCAATCGAGGAATTAATAGAGGAGATAGTTCAAGAAGTACCTATTAAAAAAAGCGACCCATGCAAACCATAAATAAAAGCTTAAACAAAGCCTCAGACATGTAAATTTAGCCGTAGTAAGTTCCTTTTAAACTGTAGCGTTATTAAACTAGTTTGACCTTGCTATCATCAGTTTTACGCATGCGTTGGTTGCGACCATTTTATATCCCACGGCTGGGCACGGATCAGTCGTACAACTGCCCAATGTACGACGTATTGCCATTGCGGACTAGTTATATATTGCATTGGTTATTGAATTTTTACTGTCGTTTAGCGCGATTCGTACTTCGTTCCGATTATTTAGCTTCGTTATCTGGCAAACGACCTACGACAATTCCATTCCTTCTTTCTAAACTATCAAACTAGAAGCGTTAAGTTCGTTAGTAAAGTTGAAATTAGTTATCGGCATCTAATTTGAGCGGTGACTTAAACTCGGTTTCTCTTTCTCTCATCATTCCGAGTCATATTTGTTTTATTTTATACTGTATTTTGGTTCTGTTTTTTATATTGTCTTCGCTTGCATCTTCTATGTGAAGATTCAGAGTAACGGCATTAAATTCGTAATTGTTATTATCATTATCCTTTCCGCTGTTGTAAACGAGTTTCCTCTTCGAATGGAATGGTTTAAGGATACCATATTTAAGTCTGATTAAAGAGAACGATTCGAAGTTTATCCAATCGACCACTTCGGTCAGTTGACTTCGCTTTTCATTAGCCTGCCGCCACTTTAGTCTACCGCTCAATTTAAACGCCCACAGCTATCAATAAAAAAAAGAGATTAAAACCCAAACAAGAGAACGATTAGCGTCTAAAACACTACGAAACTGATAAGAAGCCGATGTTAGTATGGTATATGAATATAAGAGCGCTCTTACCGTTCCACCTACCTGGTTGAGGGCCTCCATCCGGGCCTTGAGCTGCTCCTCCATCTCGGGCAGCGACGACATCTGCGCGAGCTTCTGCGTGGACAGCTCCAGCTTCTCCTCTATGGCGGATATCTTCTCCTCTTGCAGCTGCGGAGGTTGGAGCACATTCGTTCGTTTTACACGTGAGATGGCGGTGGAGCGCGGTGTGTCATGGCGGTTAGGTACTATTTATTGCGTAGCGAGGACGGGGACACCGTTTATCGTTGAATGTTATCGATTTTAGAATTTTAAATAACCATCACCTTCACCGGTGGTTCCCAAAATTGCGTAATACCCCATAGGCGCTAGTATAATAAATTCTAAAGTAATTTACTTTATCCGTTACCTTCTACGCCAGTGAGGTTTAACTTGGATCAGGTATAACTTTTAAAATTACTCTACGCGGCCCCTCTCTCCTCGCACTTCGTACAATTTCGCGCAGGTACCCCTGAGGATACGCCGAGAACCACTGATCTCGACCATATTTCGTATAAACCTCTCTCTCTTCATATGTTCGATACGTCAATATGGAGCATCGAGGAAATATTTATATGGAGCCTACTGAGAACTGAAAGAACTCGGAGATACCTACTCGGTTACAGAAGCTTCGAGAGAAAACGAAAGCTTATTGTTGACCGACAAACTATTGTACTCACAAAGTTGTCACTGGTAACGTGCTGTTTGTACTATTCTCATAAAAAAAGATGTGTCTAGTACAAATATTAAACAATTTAAAAAAGAAAACTTTATTTCAGTTCTTAATCTGATTAATCATTATACAAGAGAAAAAATATTTTAATTAGTTTAATTAACTTTGTACTGTATGCATGAAGAGAGCGATGAATGTACTCGTAGACGAAGCACGTCAGGTTTGTAAGGACAGAGTTATTTGGCACTCGGTGCGCCCTGCCTACCCCGCTAGGGACCTGGCGTGATGGTTTTATCATTATGTATAACTTTGTTCTGTTATTAATAATAAATAAATTAATATTAAAAATGAATACGTGGTAAAACATTGATACAACATTGTGATTATCTTCTAACTAATGAAATGAACGATTAAAAAGTTAAACCCAAACACTACGCGACCGTTAGTTCAACAATCTCACGTTGTAATGTTAATTATTACGTTAAACTTGAACTTCATCTCGACATGACATCGATCTACTCGGTAGGTTAGCGCCTACGTTAGTGTTAAGGCTTCGATGGTCGTATGGTTTGCAAATATTCTCTATTATGTTAATTCACTCGCAAAATCTTCGAATCGAGCTGCACGATTTAGAAATGGAAAGATAGAAAAAAAAAACAAAAACATCTGCGATAGAGAAGAAAGAAAGAAAAGAATTGCAAATTACACGTATTTCTGTTGAACTACTAAGCTAAGTCTTTTTTGTCACTTTATTGTGTTTTTTTGTAGTACAAAATAAATCAATATATATTTTTCATTGATAGCTTTTAGAACTATCTGCTTATACTTCAAATTACATAAGAATACAAGCAATAGCGAAATCGCCTAAATTCTACTTGATATAATGTAATTTACTAAAAAAACAACTAAAGCTTTTTCTAGCCTTCAGTAAGTAGTGTTGTCTCAAATCGATCAGCAGGTATCGTTAGTATACGAACACGTTGTACCATCTCGTAAAATCGTAACTCACCGAATGTTAAGTCAGAACACATTCCTAATTGGCATACAATAATGTAAGTACAGCTGTTTCGCAGCAAAAGTAAGTGCAGCGAATTCGCTTTCGTTGTGGAACTGTGGAAAATCAGTTCTAGAACCATCGTTGTTATCTGGACCGTAAACTATCAGTAACTGCGAACCGTAACAACTGAAATATGTACATCTCCTGTTTTCTGCCGCTCTCCACTATCTGTTTATCTGGCTTGAGCACTCACCTTGAGCTGCGCTTGCTTGTTCTGCAGCTCCTGCTCGAGCTTTTCGTTGAGGTCGTGCAGCGACGTGGACTCGCGCTGAGCGTTCAGGTACCGCTTCTCCAGGGTGGCAATTCGTTCCTCCTGCGCAGGTACGCAGTAGTTTTCAAATTTAATTTCTAGAGCATTATCTATCATTATATAACGTAAAAGGAATATTTTTAATACTATATTAACAATTTGTAAGAGTGGACAAAAATTAAATGTATGCTTTCTCAACGCAAGCGTTACCTGATCTTCTTTCTGTGCGACATTCTCCCGCAGATCTCGCTGCAGCTTGGCGCACTCTTCTTGCTTCTTGATCAGTTCCTTCTCACCCTTGGACAGCCGGTCTTCCAGCTCCGACACCTTGTTGTTCAACTCCGCCACGCGCCGTTGCCACGAGCTCAGTTCTGCGGACTGATGATAAACGGACAATAACTAATTAGTTCTTGTGCAAATTCTTAGTCTTTATGAAATATAGAGCTTCAGCTTCTACCGTAAAATTGTCATGTCGAATCCGGCTCGAAGGATCAAATTTTTAGGAGACTATTTCAAAAAGTAAAATTTGCTTTAAATATTTAATATTCAAATTAGAATTTAAATTTGCCTCAAGCAATCGAATACATGATTATGAAACTTTATGCTAATTTTATACAATTGTTACACAAAAATACCTAATAGCCCCATATTACTTTAATGCATACGTGCATGCAACAACCAATACTTTTGCAATCAATAAATACCTTTACAGTTATTAATATGCTTTTCGATTTATTATTACCATACCTTATTCAACTAGATTAAATAAACATTTTATCATATCGAAAACAAATGATCTCGATGTGATTCGGTTAATGTTTGGGTTATTTCGTGGTCATGATTCAGTGTTTGTGTTACTAATATTGTAAGTAATGGCAGAAAAGGACACAAGATGATAATCAAGAGTGTCAGAGATAGATAGCGTTTCTATGTATAACATGCATGGAGCTAACAACATTTAACACCCAATACACGTCTGCTTCTGATTTCACACTCCTGGAGGGCGTCGGCGAAAAATCTTGCTACATATGCTGGGGCACCAGTTGTCAATAATTTTTAAAAAGTGTAGATTTTTTTCGTACCCTAAAACCCACTCACTATGAGAGAAATCCTGTGTCCCGCAGTACAACAATAAAAGGGACATTTGTACAATGGACACTATTTATATTACCGTAAGTATATCACTATATAAGTATTATACATATTGTTTGTATGTTCTGAATGTTTAACGCAATGCACCTACAAGTATTTCGCTTTAACAAAGCAAACGTTAATAAACAAGGGATAGATATAAGCGCTTTAAAAGTAATGTTACATTTAGATTATAATAAATTTAGGCAATGTTGTTACTATTGACAAAATATAAGGTAACCATTCATATTCCGCTCTTCTCCCTCTAGATATTGTGAACTGTAAACCAGTAACTCGAGTCTACTTTAGGGCCTGCGCATACGAGAGACTTTTATCCGTAAAGCAAGGATACGATCTGCGTATAATTTGCCCACGAAGTTAACGTACAAGAAAAATGTAAGATTAAGCTACACTGAAACTCAGTTAAAGTTTAAAAACTCTTTGTAGTCGGTACTTTCAGTCCGTCGTGTGTGTTATGCTATGCGGTTATGTGTATGTACTTTGAGGGACAAAAACGTGAGAGGACGTCGATCGTTGCTCGTGTGCGCAGGCCTTTAGGGTGCGTTCACACGCGCTGCGGCGCTCGGCGTTGGTTGAGATAATCGGCATCGCTATGGACGCGACCGCGCCGAGCTAAAGTATACTAAAAGCGGTCAACCTAAATCCAATTAGTGTTCAGAAAGACAAAACCGAACTCGACAGCATGCTATAGAACTACCGATGCAATAAATTTATATTTGTACTGCTCGATATGATGTAATGAAAAATTACGATAATTATTTTTCCCATTTATTAAACTATTTTTCAAGACGGTAGTTTTACGTGGCAAGTAAAGAGGCATGCACTATAATTAACTAACTATTAACTGTACGATAATAATACTTTTAAATACTGAAGCATCATTCCAAAGCCTATATTCGATTAAACGAACCCCATAAGATACCGTGAAGCGTCCACAATCAATTGTCACATGTATAGCCTTCTTAAGGCGCCAAGTCTTTATTAAAAAGCATCATGTTATAATATCATGGTCTATGGTCGATACATGTCTATGGATAGAGAGTGTATGCGATGCGAAAATTGTGAATTGTCTGTGGCCAAGATGGCCGGCTAACCTGCTTGGCGATTGTGTTTTGGAGCTCAGTGACTTTCTTGCCGGTCTCCGAATCTCCGTTAACACTACTTTGCTCCTGCGTTCATCACGAAAACAAAATAAATAAATAAAAAAGTATCCGTTTAGCGCTCGTTCAGCCTGGCCGTTCACCGAGCTACTGCGGTTATCGGCAGCGTGGCATGCCAAGTTAGCCTTATGACTTGTAACGTTTTAAATACTTGCGAGTTTTAAATACATTGTAAACGTAATGTGAAGAAATGCAAGCGGACGCAGCTGTCGTACATACAGACCGCACGTCACCTGCACGTTGTGGACAATACACATCTTCGAGCAGGGCCAACTATAGGTGGGAAGGTGGTGGAAACTAGGGTGACGCTACAAGCGATAGAAAAGACGCATCAGTTACTTCGTTGCATAGTAGCAGTAGTAATTTTCCAAGATTCCATCGAAGAATGCCTTCGACAACTTCTATCTTCGAAGTCTAGATTGGAATGTTGCTAACATCGTCACGGTGCAAGAGTCTAAATAGGTTAGAGTGACCGTTAACTATACCATATTCACTATTGAACAAGCATCAATCAGATTTTAAAAAATTCAACACAATTAAACAAAGGACCAAAAATCCGTAAAGGTTTCTATTTAAGGGACTATTGATACCATTTGCTTCCTACAGATTCATATACAGAATCGACTCGATAAAATAAACACTGTCTGAAGAATAAAAGCTCTTGCTTTGAGTTGTATAGTATGTATTTCTCAAGCCCGCCTGATGCTTGCATTGCCATCAAAGATATACCCGTCGCTCGGTAAACGGTCAGTGAGAAGGAACACTGCATTCATGCCACACTAATTGCCACTCTAAATTTCATTACTTTGTTTTACTCAAACAAATATAGAGCAGGGAGTAATACACGACACATGTATTACGAATTCACCGCAAGAATCATGGAGAAAATATTTTAATGGAATTAACAAAACCAGAGAGTTAAGTAACATTTGCAAATTAATATTTTCGTAAATATTGAAATGTCTTCAGATCACCGGATGATGATAAAAATAAAATAGGTATAAATTTGTTCTTGGGTGTTGAAAATTCGGTTTCCGTCTCTGAAGCCGGCGCCACAGTCAAATGGCCAGCGATAAGTTCTGAGTAAAACAAAGTACCCAACTGTAATCACATGACATAAAATCGGAATATCTCCGCACAATCATCATTCACAAAAGCGTCTAAAAATCATATGATAGATTAAAGACACACAGATTTTGCTATAATAACAGGGCAGTTTTATTACATTTAATAAGTTGTAATCAACATAATATATGTACAGTGTGAATGTATTGTGTTTTCGATTTAGAACAGTTAGGAAAGCACATCAGAGGAATTATTTTAAAATTACCAAAACATAACATCAAAGAAAGGGAGAGAACTCTTTAGAAGGTAGTAGACAATGGGATACTTTAAAATCAGAAAGTAGTTTTAACTTTTCAAATTTAGATTGTATATCAACCTCAAGACAAGGCAAACTAGCCTCGGTCACGTCAACGAATGGGGATGAGGGTGGTACCTTAGGCTGTTGCTGTTCGCCGTTCTGCTCGGGCGAGCCGCTCGGCACCGTGCCATTCTCCTTGGGCTTCTCCCCCTCTTGGCCGCCGGAGGACTTGTACTGTTGTAGCTGATGAATATAATCACACGTCAGAAACTCTACGACACAGCGGTTAAAGCAGTTCACCATGAACGGATACTTGTTATAAAGGAAAGCGGTTGAACTTACTTCTTCTTTGGTTAACGCTAATTCTTCCTCGAGCGCCGTGTTCCTTTCTAACGCCACTCGTAACCTTTCTCGTACCTGAAAACGATTCAAATTTGCGTAATTTTAGATAGTTCAGTAGGTTATTAATAAAGAATAATAAATAGACAAATGTCTTCGAAATTTTGTACATGTGTACACATTGATGGCTGCAACTCTTTTGACGTCCTATCGCTGGGCACTGCGCTTGTCTGAAACTGTAGGTCTGGAGCCTATTGTAGTTTTTAAATGACCTTAAAACAGTTCTTAAGCTAATCATTATTATTACCATCACGACTGGTCCTTATGTAGCCGGCAGACAGCGCCGAGTGTCCATACTTAATCCTTTCAGCA
Source organism: Agara belti belti (assembly GCA_018245935.1). NCBI lineage: Eukaryota > Metazoa > Arthropoda > Insecta > Lepidoptera > Hesperiidae > Agara > Agara belti. Next base: position 14,054 of record DWEM01000719.1, read on the forward strand.
CCAATGTGGCGTCCCAATACTAATGGTATACATATTTTATTACTTCCGATCGCATACTAATCTGTATCAGATACGTACCTTTTCGTCTAAAGCTTTGTGATGTTCGAAGAGGCTTTTGAGCGCCTTGAGCACCTCCACCTCGGAGGACACGCCCGACTGCGCGGCCGCCTGCCGCTTCACCACCGTCATGCGCAGCGACCGCTCGTGCCGGGACACTAGACATTCTAAGTGTTCGAGGAGTAGCTGTGGGATGGATACACTTTTATGGACTCTGACCAATTCTATGGATGTAGAAACATTTGGTAGACTGCCATTGCAGTAAAGGACGTTGAGATGCCAGCCCCGTATTTTTTATTGCTTTTTAGAGAGTGACCTCTCGGTACGGCGGGTAAAGAACCTGACTGTTACGCTGGAGATCGCGGTTTCGATTCTCACTCGGGGCAAACACTTGTTTGTGAGAATAAAATAAAATTAATAAGACATATGGAAATCGATGTGTTACATTTTATTATTATTATCGAAGTGAACAGGATGGAGGGAGATAAACTTCTTGGCAAACATATTTTCCTCCGGTTTCATTTTTCGAAGAAGGCGCCGTCGTCAACGAGGCTCGTGCCGGTCGTGTATCGACCGGATCGTGGCCGCGATCGTAAATACAGTTTTCACGTCGATGTATATGAAAGAAGGGGCGTTGCTCGCGCATTTTCCGCACGTCTTTATGGCTCGAGTGGAATTGGGCCTCGCGAGAGAATTGTAACAAGATGTAACGAGCTCCAGCTTCTAAACTACAAAATTTAATTAACCGTTATATTGAATTTGTGATTCAGCGGAAACTTTTCTCCTTCCAAATAAAAATAAATAAATAAATTAATAAACGTAAAATTTATTCGTAAAGTCACTTTGTTGAATAAATTATTGCTGATAAAATAAAACGAATAGGTATTAGCAGGTACACACATCGTCAATCTTTTTATCGACCCTTTATTTATTCCACTATTTGATACGAGTTTGGTAATAATGAGACGGTTTAAGGCGACAGGTTACGACCCTAGACAAGTGGCGGGTTGCCAGCTGTCACACATCTTAGAGGACGTTATGGAGTACTTTCAGTCGTGTAGGATTCTTCGAGATGATGAGACGACGATATAAACCTCACACTACCGGCGTGGGAGACTGATATCTGAGCCATGGGGCTAACGCTGCTAATGTACAGAGTACAATGCATTTTAAGAACATTTATTGAGTTAAGTCTTTTTTCTCTTCGAGGTCATAAAGAAAACTCGGATCAAATTCGAATCGCTCGTCACGGCAAACAGAATATTGCGGATCGATGTCTTTACGAATACACAACGGGCGGGCTTCATTACGGATTCAGGTGTATTTAAATATCGCGAATATAAAGCGCTCTAATTAAATGTCAATCAAGATTAGAAAGCTCCAACAAAAACATCAACTCCCCCGGGAATTGGACGTGCGAAGAGGAACCGACAACTCGCTTAATTAGAAAATCGAATTCGGACGGCGCCGTGCCGATTGTCTCAGTTTAGAAATTGCGATGAAGCCTTGAGCTCTATGATAACTAACTTTGGACCAATATTAAGTATTACGTTGATTTTTTTTATAAGTTCAACTCACCCTGGTATTGTTCCTCTCCGCTTTGAGCTCCGAGATTTCCTCCTCTCTTTCCAGAAGTTGCTCTCGCGCCTGGTTCAGCTCCTTCGTGAGGGTTGCGAATTCCTGGAATGCAAATATTTCCTTGAGATCCACAATTGCTATTATTATGTAAGTTGCAAGATCAATTATCGATACGTATTCTGACACGTGGGTATTGACAAAATCCTTGTCCCGATAAATAAAATACAATAAATACAGAATGAAATTGAACAACTTTAATTATTATTAAAAGTTATTGAACAAACGTGAAATTTATACTGAAAACATTTTCTGCCAATTAAACTCACGAGTTTACAGCGTAGTCGTTATAACTAAAGGTTCATCAACAAAAAAAATTATCATAGATAACTGTCGTGTTACGTTTTATTACTAAATATTAAGTTTTCTTTATCTAATCGCGCGATCGTCCGAAAAGGTCAGCCAAAAGTTTTAAGAGGAGCTTAAACATCCTAGACGAGGTTGAGCAAGGTTATTCTACGTTATAATTAATAAGGGTCGCAGAGGTTGCTTTTTTAATATAACAGCAAAAACATTAAGTTCGAAAGCGCAAAGTCCTTGTGATTAAAAAATTACGAGCTACGCGTCAAGGGACCGGCGGTAGCGGCGGCCGACTGCGGAGTGCGTCATTTTAATATCTACCGAGCGCTTTACTAAGCCGCTATGGCTTCATTTTTATTTTTCCAATAACGGGCGTTAAGCATGTTAACGATGGTTAAATAACCCCACACGTATTTAGCGCTCAATAAAATAAAATTTGCATTGCTAAAGTCGTGCGGAAATAAATCATTGACATTTTGCCAGGGGTTTCTGTGTAAGGTCAATGGCATGGTGAGAACGTTAAAAATTCCCAAGAACCTAAATTACACAAGATGTAACCTGAAAAAAGATAATTAATGACATCCGTTGATTTTCTCACATCATGTGCTTTTCCACTCCTACATCTGCTTGAAAGGATGTCAATAAAACATATGCAGTAGGTACCTATGTACAAAATTTCCTATGTAAATTTCACTGATGCTTTATTTCCGTTTTCTGAACAAATAATTCTAGCGGCAATAGACAATACGTAAATCATCTTATTTATGTACCTCCGATGATACAATTGAAACGATTTGCAAACCAAACAACTCCGTGACGCGTAACCGACGGACGAGTTCAAAGGCTATGCTCGGGGGAAACGCTGAAAGGGTTCCTTCCACCGCTAAACAGACACTCATTGTTAGCAGGTTAGCATCGCAATTTGACAGCTCGACACGCGGAAACACAGCGATGGCTTTTGTGTAACGGTAACAATAATAACAATGAGTATAATTATCGTCAGCTGTTCATTTCTACATATTTTAGCTTCCTCTCGATCGTTAAGGGAATCGTTGACTGGCCTTGTGTTAGTGGTTATAGACCCTGACTGGAAAACCGGAGGTCGTGGGTTCGATTCCCACCGAGGACAAACATTTGTGTGATGAGCACATTTGTTTGTTCTGTTTCTGGCTGTAATAAAAAGATCTATTTAAGTATTCTCTACTAAGTATATATGTATGTT